>CACRXP010000029.1:303701-364808 GCA_902702965.1 Spirometra erinaceieuropaei | reverse complement strand
GACCAAAGATCCCGGGTTCGAATCTCAAGTGATTCACACTTGGGGTTGGGTATGACTGGCTGATGACGGCTAATAAGCCAGAAATGGCCATTCCGGTCTCCCTTGTCTTTGTCGGTATCATCTCATATATATATATATATATTGAAACGTAGGCATCCCAAGAAATATAAGTTGAATTTAAAGGCGTTCTTTGGGAAAATGAACTTTATTGCGTAAATTTTCGACGCCCGTTCCCCAGGTCGTCGTCAGACGCAGACTGAGAGTAAATGTGCCGACTACAGTTAACATCTGGCAGCGCACGTGGAAAAAATCGATAACCGTTCGCGTTTTTGCCCGTGAGCGGCCGCTATTTGCGTCATTCTGTGCCGATTGGCTCTCGTCTCTTCCATTTCTCCTTGAGACTTTTGTACGCGGCGTCCAACTCGATGTGACGGTTGATGCACGATTCATCCGAGTGCATGGCCTCAAGGAACTCTCGGCCTTTCTTGAAGGGGCAGGCGCCGACAATCCGTGTTCAGTCCCAAGCAAACGTATGCCCCGTGTCCAGGGTATGCATGGCTACTTGAGACAGGTTGTCTCGCCTCTTTACTGCAAGTTGGTGTTCGTGAATGCGTGTAGAGGCGGATTTTCCTGTTTGACCACAATAAACTGCATCACAGGCCCCACACGGGATCTTGTAGACTACTTCCTTTCTATCCAAATAGCCGACCCTATCCTAAGGGTGTACTATCTGAGAACGTAAGGTAGTCGTTGGTCTGTGTGCCACCAGAATTTGGTGCTTCTTTAGGCGCCTTTACACGAGTTCAGACACGTTTTTGATATAAGGGAGAGTTCGCCATGTATTTGACTTGGGTGCCTGGCTGGAAGTTCTTTGTTCCGTTTCTTTTGACTTTTTCTGTCTCATGCATCGGCGCACAAAATTCTTGGGGTACCCATTTCGGGAAAATAATTCACACAAGTAACTTAGTTCGGCCTGGTAGCCCTCTTTGTGCGAGCAGTGTGTTTTTGCCCGGTTAAGCAGACAGTTGACCGTACTCCGTTTGTGGGAAATGGGGTGGTTGCTCTCGTAGTGTAGAATGACTTCCGCATAGGTTTGTTTGCGGTACACCGATGTGCGCAACGTTCCGTCGGTCTTCCGCTGCACAAGAACATCCAAAAATGGGAGTTTTTTCTCAACTTCTTTCTCGAGTGTGAATTTAATCCCCGGCACTGTTGAGTTAATGGTGTTGTGGAGCGTTTCTAGTTGATCCTTCTTAACGATCACAAATGTGTCGTCCACGTATCGCAACCACAATTTAGGATTAACTAACGGAAGAGCCGTGGCCTCCAGTTTCTGCATTGTGATCTCGGCAAGGAAGCCAGAGATAGGTGACCCCATTGGGGCTCCATTCAGTTGTTGGTAGTACTGTTGGTCGAACGAAAAACTGGTTTCCATACACAGGTCTAAGAGCTCGAGTAAGGCAATAGCGGGAATATCCGTGTCACAGGATTGCAGGAGATCCTCTGTGCACTGTTTCGCCAATTCTAACGGTATGGACGTGAAGAGAGAGACAACATCGAAGGACACCATGATCTCGTCAGAGGAAACTGTGATTCCTTTTAATTTCTTTAGAAACTCTGTAGAGTTCTCAATCGACGTTTCACAATTCCTCGTATGTGGATGAAGTTTGTGGAATAGCCACTTTGAAATTTTGTAGTTGGGCGATACTATCGGTCGTAACGGCACTTCAGCTTTGTGGACTTTGGGTAGTCCATAGATCCTAGCAATGGTGGGTTCAGTTTGTTTCAAGTGCTTAGCTATTTCTCCCGACAGTTGCTTTTTCCCCGTGAGGCGCTTCAACACTTTATCAATACATGTGGCCTGTGCTTTGGTAGGATCCGCAGAAAGTGGTTTATAAGTCGATCCATCTTCTAACAATGATAGCATCTTTGCATTGTAGTCCACTTTGTTCAAAATCGCAACGGAGCCACCTTTGTCAGCTGGGAGAACGATAATATTTTTGTCAGTTCTCAGGGATCTCAACGCTTTCTGTTCTTCACGTGATAGTACTGTAAACTGATTTCGGTCTTTCAAGGCGTTTATAGTAGTGTTTCGGATTGTAAATCTTTCCTCTTCTGTGAGGTCTGTTGTTGCTATGATGGATTCCAAGCTTGCGAGGAAGTCCAAGTAATTTGAATCAGCAAGGTTGCATTTCATCCCTTTAGAAAGCACATTCTCTTCCGATGGTGTAAGAATCCTCGAGGACAGGTTTACGACTTCCGCTGGGCACTTCTGGTTCCCATCAGTTTTTTGAGAAATGGTCGTCCACTTTTTGTCTAAAACACTCCTCTTCTTTTGTCGTTCGAGTTTTGAGACACAGGTGATGGTTTCGTTCAGAGATTCAAATATATATATATATATGTTGATAAGGTGATATCGACAAAGACAAGGGAGACCTAAATGGCCATTTCAGGCTTATTTGCCGTCATCAGCCAGTCATACCCAACTCCAAGTGTGGATCACTTGAGATTCGATCCCGGGATCTTTTGTCATGGAGTTGAACGCTCTACCATTGAGCCACGGGCCCGTTGTCCTGTCGGTTGTGATCGGTAGTATTAATTATGACAGATGGGCGTTCACCGATCAGGTTACAGAACAGGCTGATGACGGCAAATAAGCCAGAAATAGCCATTCCGGTCTCCCTTGTCTTTGTCGGTATCACCTTCTCAACATATATCACTAGTCGCTGTGCGACTGCCTGCGAGGGTTAAGTATGAGTCCCAAGGCACAACAGAACGAGCATGTTCTGTAACCTGATCGGTGAGCGCCCATCTGCCATAATATATATATATATATATATGCATAAAATTGCAGCAAATGTCTCATTCTGTCTACGAAGCACAGAGCATTAGCATACTTTTCACCAAAGAGTGAGATATTTTTATTAACTTAGTTGTCCACTTATGCTTCTGAGGGTTAAATCTCAACCTACCTCGGGGTTACAACATGCCTTATGCCTGGACGCTCGCAGTCGGGGCCATATAATGCGGTAGAGGAGATGTTCTAGGACGAAAATGACAGCACACAAAATCATTCCGCAGAGCAGAAGAATGAAGGCGCTGATGAAGTTTTTGACACCCAGAGTTTTGTTGGTGTTTCCAAGGAGATTCACCTTCTTGCACACGCCGCTCAACCAGAACTGTTTCCAGCGCTGGAATTTACCTTTGCAAGGCAGAAGACAAAAGCAAAAATTCTAAGACAAATAAAGTGACTTTCTGAACGATAAACAAGGAAAATGCGGATACCAGCCATGCTTCCTGCATATTTTTTTATCTGACACGCTTTCGGAAGCAGGCAGACCTAGTCTGTACAAACTTAGCCGACTCTCGTGTAATTTTCAACAGATAAGGGTCTTGTAACACCCGATAAAATGGTCGCAGGAGCGTTAACTAACAACACAATTATGAGCAGACACAGCTCATAAGCCGCATATCACTTTTGTATTCAGATTCCGCCTGGATGGTCTTTCCACAGTTGTGTAATTTCATCGTCGTTTAAAAAAGGCCCAATGAACTGATTGTACCCTTTTAAATCTGCCTTTCTAGTAAATACAAGCTTAGTTTTAGTTGATAGAGATCACAGCAAACGAGGTCGAAATCAAAGGGTGGACGTTGCCATAGGATGCGTGTTACCTGACTGAGTGAATTCTTGTTTTCAGTGAACTCTACTCAGTAGCATGTTTGCGCATTTTCAACAAACGTGACTCTGACGCATTGTCCTGACTACTTTATCGCTGATCCTAGTACCCGAAGACAGCATTGTTTCGGGACCATGAAAATTGTCTTACAGACGTTTTATGAAGACGTGTGAGCATGATTCTATATGTCTTTTCATGAAGATGACGTTCTGATATAATAGATAGACACCGAGTTCAGCAACCTGAAAGCACTTGAATAGGAGATATCTCCACGATGCATCAGGAACGTGGTGTATCTAAAGCGTTACGTTATCTTATTTCTAGTACACCGACGCCAATAGTACGCACAGATCAGAATTGGGGATTGGGAGTTCAGCATATAATGAATGAGATAAATTATTATACAAAAGATTTAACGTCAAGACTGAAGAACAGGGCATTGCAGACTACTTAAAACTAACGAAAAAGAAAAAACGCAGCAATTTGGCTGATTTTAATAGCCACTTATAACACGAAATACGAATTGCAAAAGCTGATTTTCCTAAAAAAAGCAGGCATGCGTGTGTATGGATTACTTGGCTGTAGATGTGGAATCCCATAACGGCAAATGACACAGCAATCTGAGAGACAAGCAGGAGGGTTCAGTTTATTCCCTCGAGTGCTGCGCAGAAGCATAGCTACTGCTCTCGACTGTTCAAATTTCCGAGGTGCGCAATAACTTAAAATAAATGTGAGACAGTGAGCAGAAATAAAAACCCACTCGTACCGTTCTTTTCATAGTCCAGAATACGAGCGTTGACTTTCTGCAGCCAACGACTCCCCTTGGGAAAGGCAATGCCGTAGCCGGTCATGGCGTAGAGATTACCCACCGTCTTCAGCCTGCAAGTGTCGTCGTGGGATGTCCAGTAGTCCAAAACCGTTGCGTCATAGATAAACGCGTCAATCTCTCTAGGATGGGCAATAAATCAGATAAGGGGTCTTAATACGTCAAGACAATAAACACATGGCATTTAAGACTGCCTCATTTTCTCAGTCACGGCCTGGGACGCATGTCCTTCCTTTAAATAGCACTATATATATATATATATTTATATAAATGGAATGGTGACAAGTGTGCAAGGCTTGGGCAACCGTATTACAGAAGACACGACATCTGCTGAGTCGAATGATATGCTCTCCTGATGCTTCAACCGTCTAACTGGCCTCATCACCTAGACTAGATGATAACATTTCTGCTGGTTAAACTTGACGATCGTCGCCACTGGGGATGACCTTCAGTCGTGCCATTAATTTCTTATCGCAGAAGTTTTCAGATGATGGCTGATCCATATGCCTACCGAATGAGTCCATATTCGGATGACACCATTCTGGCTGTTAATACAAATGTATTGATGTTAGTGGTCCCAGAAAAATGCACGTAGGAAAGGAGTTTTTGCACTCAGAGATGGGGTGGAAGAGATCATCAGAAACAGGTTGCTGCTGATTCGCCAAGCGGCATGTTCGTGGTCATGCAAACTTGCCTGAGCATGTTTGTCAATGTTTCCAATAAAACAGACTATAGTGATTGCATTCAGTCCGACAAACAGTATTGGACTTTTCGCGAATAGTGATTGGATCCACTGGGTGCATAAGCTGTTAGCGACTTATCGCTGCCGATCTGTACGCAACCCAACTTCATATTTCATAAACAGTAGGTGTACTAACTCTCGAAATGTTAGCCGAAATTCTGAAATGCGTTTTGAACTCGAGAAGATTACTTAAGTGGGTCTTTAAAAGTAGTCACCTTGCAGCATAACGTCATAATAATTCAGATACCTGGGGATGCCGGCTTTCGAACGAACCCCTTTTTGGCTGTGTGCAAAGATGTCGCTCTGCAAAAAATGAGTACTTATGTAGCATGAATTTACCTTATTGGCTGTTGACGACCTTAAACATTCAATCGTATCTCATGGAAAACATGCAAACAATATTAATTCTCCTACTTATTCGGTGTAAAATGACGCTTTCTTACAATTGTATACTTAAAGAGGGGATATAATTCGTCTTAAAAATCTTTTCCAATTTCCGAATAATTTTGAACCCGACCTGTCGTTACCCCCGCATTCAGGGTTTCCAATGTACAAACCATTTATTTTCTGCGTGCAAAATACCAAACATTTCTCAGCGCTAATGAGAGGAAACCATGTGGGGTTCATAAAACTTGGCGGTTGATGCGAACCTTATTGTAAACATTCGTAAATGCGGAGATACGATATTTTATGAACGGCTATTTCACGGTATTAAAAATCTCCCAATTAAAAACACCGAAGTATACCCTTCCGTCACGTATGAAATTGGAAGAAGACGTAATTTTCTACTGAATGGGCAAAAGAATGAATATTTTTATTCATGTTTTCCAAGAAATATAGTTGAATTTTTAAGGGCATCGAAAATCAATGAGAAATTTTTACAGAGCGTGGTTTTTCATGTGGCCAAGAAGATGTTCCTTTGAAAGCCGGCATCGCGAGGTATCCGAATTATTAGATAATTAAGCAACTTAAGTAATCTTTTCGAAACGAAGACGCATTCCAGAATTTCGGTTAACATTTCATGAATTAGCATATCTACCGTAGTACTCCATGAAGGTACTTCGTCCTTGCGTTTTTCTCGTTTGTTTTGTCAGCATCTCTCAACAAAGCTTTTGCGTCATCCGCTGGCGGTCAGTAGTTTTCGGAATTCTCATAATGCCGCCATTTTGCCCTGCGAATCGCCACGATGCGTTCAAATGCGACGGTAGAAAGCTATTATGGAAGTGCATTTATGCGCAATAATTTCCACCACCAATGTCTGCAGTTTACAAAGTTATGCATGATAGTCGCTAATGAGACTTACTCTCAGTTTTTGCTGGAATTCGGACTGAATCGGTTCAGAGGTCCGATCACTTCCGACTTGAAGATGGCAAATGAATCATTGTCTTAACAAATTAGTAGTACGGTAGATAGCCGCATGCGTATTGCTGTAGATGTGCGCCAGAACTTACGATAAATCGCCCTTGAACGCAGACAATACTTTCAACTGAAAAATCACTTCAAATGAATTCTGAAATCGCTACTAAAGTAACGCAGACCTGTAACAGACTAAAGAATTTGGCTAAAAATCAGTTTCTACGAGCCTCAGAAATATTGAAACCTCGATATCAGGCCTTAATTTTATTGTGAAGTCACAAATACAGTCCCTCGTAAAATTCTGTCTCGAGACAAAGTAAAGTAAGATATGTAAAGCACGCTTTAGGCGGTTGTACAGGGCGTTCCCTACCTATATTTTAAATAACTTGCCGTTCTACTTTATATCAAGTGTTATTCTAAACACATTACGAAATAGTTAATTGATGCAGGATGTTTCACCAAATGCTTTCGTAAACATGTGCATTTTAAAGAGCCTGGAGTGTTACTGCTCCCAAACTTTGGTTATTCACGCCTTTTTCGAAGAGGGACTGCTTATTTACACATGCTGGTAAACCCACGTGTAATTGCTTCCAAAATTTTCCAGGTTTATCTAGGAAGACAGGTTTAAAAGTGTCATATTTAAATTAAGCAACTGAATAAGTAAACGTCAAGTCGAATTCTCAAATTTTCAGTGGAAGGTCACCCCTTTACCGTGTCTGATCTTGTCTAGAGACCTCGCGCTGCACTTAAAGCATGCTGTACCAATAGTTAATGCAAATCCCCTTAAGTATGGCTTTCTGTTTCAACAAATCTATGAGGTTCAGCGTGGGTCACCAGTGAGAAACAGGTCGGGCTTGAGATGTTTCGATGGGATCTGCTTTGCGGTGATAACATAAATGAACATTAGCATTACTGCCGCCCTAAATCCCTAGCACTTGCCATAAACTATCAAGGCCTTTTAAAATTCGACCGAGTCTCATTTTTACATGTGCTATAGTTGGAAGCGAAGCTTTATGGTAATATCTAGATAAAATCAATTAGGTCCACTGATCTGTTACAGCAAACCATAAAGTGATATTTCGTCTGTCACAAAGCCACAATGTAGATCGTTTACCTAGCAGCATGGCGGGCAAAGGGACGGCGACTAGTGTTTGAGTCAATTCATAGTGCTAATTGACTTTCGCAGCATCTACAGCACTCTATCTCCGCTCACCCATCTAAGTCCACTGTCAAAACAGAGACAAGAAGGACGGAGGCGGGAATGGACGTAGTGACTGACAGGTCTAAACAGCCCGTATGCGTTGGCCATACACGTCTAATCTGCGAGCGACGAACCACATCAACGCCGTTCGGGTAGAGCAAACGCGATCACTCGCGTGCGGTCGTGATTGAAAGTTAACCACACTATCAGGCTCTGAATGGTAATTCTGTTTGGGATGCAAGTTTGGACTAGGACGCGTTCTGACTTTAGACCATATTGAATAAGACACGGGGAGACCTACACTAACCAGAAACAGGCAACAGTCCCATGGTTCCGTACTGTGAATACCCAACGCTTACTTCCTGTGTACATTTGGAGGTTACCTGCCTCCTACCATTATATTATGTCTGATAAGCCGTAAATGGAGGGGGAGGGGGGAGGTTCAGCAGAGTAAACTTCTCAAAACGGTCCGGTGCTCAAGCAGTCTTCTCTGATTACTATTGACACACTTACCCAGCCTTGAGTGATTTGAGACCTTCTATAACTGTGGTGCGGTTAAACGTGCGCATGTAAGCCGCCATCTCGGGGAAGTTGATCTTAATGTTCTCCTCCGTAGCGCCGTTGGGTACTGTAGCAAATCTAAAGGGCGGCTTGTGATTCCACGGTTGTTGCAACTAAGAAAAAAACCAAAAAAATCATTGTTGAATAGGAGTGTAAAAGACTAAGGATGCTTTGGGAGATAAGCATCCGAATGTGTTAACAACACGTTCTCCGGAAAAAAAGTTGTTTACTGTGAATTACTTGAGTTGATTGTCACATACAGTGAGTAACCGATCTCAAGAAATGTTGGCTGAAATTCAGAAATGCGTTTTCGATTAGGAAGGATTTCTTGAGCGTGGTTGTAATACTTATTATCCTGTGGCATAATGTTATAACATTTCGGACTCGGCAGGATGTCAGCTTTTGATTACACTGCTTTTTTATCTCCTGTAGAAACCGTGTTCGGTTAAAGATGAATACTTAAGTAGCATGCATTTTCCCCACTGATTTTCGATGGTCTTCAAATTTAAATATATCTCATAGAAACCATAGACTAAAATAAGCTTTCTTTCAGTCAATTAATAAAAAATCACGTCTTTTTTATATTTTATACTCAAGGAAGGAGTATAATTAGTTTATAAAAAGTTTCCTTATTCCCCAATCATTTGGAGCCTGATCCTTCGTTGCATTAGCGTTTAGTGACTTCAGTCTAAAAGGTGTATGCTTTCTGCGCAAAGAAAAAAACATATTTTTCTATCTCTGCAAAAAGATATCATACAGAGTCCGTGAAAATTTACAGTAGATGCGGACTATGTTGCACATTTCATGAGGAGCTGTGATAAACGGCAAGGTACGATGCTATGTGAATGGACATTGCGCGGTCTTAAAAAATATCATAATTTAAAAACTTTTTAAAACCTAATTATACTCCTCCCTTGAGTATCAAGTACAAAGGAGACGTGATTCTCTATTAATTGACTAATAGAAAGCATAGTTTTGTTCATGGTTTCTATAAGATACATTTGAATTTGCAAGACCATCGAAAATCAATGGGAAAATGCATGCTAATTAAGTAGACTTTTTTTACCGAGTGCGGTTTCTACAGGAGATTGAAAAGAAGTGCACTTAAAAGCGGACATCCTGCTAAGTCCGAAATGTTATAATATTATGCCGCAAGATAATAATATTACAACCAAGCCTAAGTAGTCCCTCCTAATCGAAAACGTATTTCGGAATGAGAATGGTAATTGGCCTGACTCGGCCTTTTTGTGAAAAATCGACTTTCACCAAAATGGTCATTATTTTTTTACTGTGAATTGCATCTTTCTTAAAAGGTCTATGCGCGTTAGCACTTAAAGGCACTTCAGTACGGTTGCCTTAGGGTTGCTTTACTTTAAAGCCACAAAAATTCCTGCTTTCTAGCCACAGGACGTTGATTTCATAAATGCTCCGTTTGCGGTTCTGAGGACTAAGTCAATCGCCAGGAAACGGACGAAGTATTTGAACAAGGCGTGCTTCCTAGAGATCAGGAGGCAAGATGCTGTGTCTGGTACATAACTTATTTTATAGTGAAGCCGACATGCGCGCAGAATCTGCCGCACTCACACCCCCATAAACTACGACGCTCCGATTGCAAGAAATATCAACACAAACAGAGGTGCCTAACATATCTAGGCGGATGGTCTACGCATGGTATGCACGGTCTGTTTCCCGCAGCGTCCACCAAACATTCATGGAGGATAGCTGTAATCTCACATGTGTGAGGGCGTAACAAAAGGTGCAGCATGACTCCACTCAGTCAGTTCACAAACACACGGCATTGACTGCGAGGACAAAGTGGTCCCGTGCGGTGTCTGTCTTTCAAGTCACGACTTTCAGCCTGTTCGATTTATTATAGCGATGATTGCGCCAGATTTGCAACTAACGGTACACGCTACTGATCGGAGTAGGGTTGTTAAAAATTGTGCAGCAAACATGGCCACGTCAACGCCGTTCGGGTAGAGCAAACGCGATCACTCGCGTGCAGTCGTGATTGAAAGTTAAACACACTATCAGGCTCTGAATGGTAATTCTGTTTGGGATGCAAGTTTGGACTAGGACGCGTTCTGACTTTAGACCATAGTGAATAAGACACGGGGAGGCCTACACCAACCAGAAACAGGCAACAGTCCCATGGTTCCGTACTGTGAATACCCAACGCTTACTTCTTGTGTACATTTGGAGATTAACTGCCTCCTATCATTATATTACGTCTTTTAAGCCGTAAATGGAGGGGGGGGGGAGGTTCAACAGAGTAAACTTCTCAAAACGGTTTTATGACCTCTAGGAACTACCTTCTCTTCGTAGTAACGCCTTTGCTTGAATATAAATTATTATTACAATTTTTAACTTAGAAGTACAATGGGTGGTAACTTTGCACATGGTCGACACAGACACCTACCTATTTAAGACGCTGACCTAGAGCAAAATAAAAGGTCCGCCGCGGCAATTCCATCCGATGTTGGACGTCAGTTCACATAAGTGACCACCGGTAATGAAAAGGAAACTGCAGAACATTGACATTTCAAGACATGAAAAATAGTCCTAGACGTGGCAGCTATTGGCGACACCCACTTTTGCCTAGACGTCTTCACCACCACTGCGCAACCGCACAGTTCGTCCCCTGACATGCCCCACATATTATAACCTTACAGTCAACTCATTACAGTCGTGTCAGCCAGAGTGATTTCCGCATTATTTGACTGTATTACGGATATGCACAACTTGCGTACGTGAATGCCGTCCGGGTAAAGCAAACGTGGTCACTCGCGTGTGTTTGTCATTGAAATTTAAACGCAATATCATGCACCGCATAAAAAGCCCTGCTTCGGATGCCAGCATGAACTAGGACACGTTCTAACTTTAGATCATACTGAACAAGACAGGGGGAGACATACACCAATTAGGAACAGGTAACAAACCCATGGTTCCGTATTGCGAGCTCTTGTGTTTACTTTCTGTGTGCATTTGATAATTAACTGCCTTCTTCTAGCCTAGCACGTATATTAAGCTTTAGATAGAGGGGACTTCAACAGAGCAACCCCTCAAAAACGGCTTTATGACCTCTGGCACTCTCTTCTTTGCGTACCAACATATTTGCCCAAATATAAAGTATTATTGAAATTACCAAGTTAGTAGTACAGCGGGGGTTGACTTTGGACATGGCCGACACAGACACCTACCTATTTAGAACTTGGGCTAAAACCCGGTGTATGCGCCAATTTATTATGCGTTAGTTGCGCTGACCTAAAGCAAAATGAAAGGTCCGCCCCGGCATTACCATCCGATGTTGGACGTCAGCTCACACAGGAGATCACCGGCAATTACAACTGGACGAAACTGCAGAAGGTTGACATTTTAAGGGATGAGAATAGTGCAAGAAGTTGAAGGGCCATCGACATGCAGTGATTTTCTGTGAGTTGCCTAGGCAGCTGTTTACGACGCCCACTTTTATTATTGATGTCCAAGCATGCATAGACGTCGCCACCACCACTGCGCGGGCGCACGGTTCGTCCTCTGACATGTCCCATATATGCTAGCTTCACAGTCAAGCTCATTATAACTGTGTTGGTCAGAGTGATTTCCGCATTAAATGACTGCATTACGGATACGAACACCCTTCTAGATGTGCAAAAGCGTCCAGACCTCGGGGAGGCCTACATTTGAGGACTTGGATGCCAGTAACTTGACCAAGCACTAAAACCAGTAAATACGGCGGAAAGAAACGACGTTTGTGCACAGACATGCATCGCCCTTGTTAGGTCACACCAGACCTAACTGCCGCCTAAGACGACATTTCACGTATCTCTACGGACTAAGTCGCTCTTTTTCATATCAACCCGTCTTCAACTACTCAAAAGAGAATTTGAACTTACAGTAGGCGGGCCATCACATGAAATGTGAACCGAAATGCGGAAGTACCTTTTCGTTTCGATAAGCGTAATTAAGCAAATTTGTAAAACTAATCATCGTGCAACAAAATTCTATAATAATTCAATTACCTCAGGATGCCGGCTTTCGAACGAACCTCCTTCCGGCTGCATGCAAAAACTATACTCTTCAGAGCCTGTCCACTTAAGTTAGATGCATTTTTCTCATTGATTTTCCATGCCTCCAAAAGTCCAACTATATGTCATGGAAAACATGCACAAAAATATTCAATCTTTCATTCCTTCGGCGGAAAATTACGTCTTCTTCCAATTTTATACTCGAAGGATGTAGGTAATTTGGTTTTATAAATATTTCTAATTGTGAGGCTTTTTAATAACGCGAAATGGCCGTTCATAACTCGTCATGTCTCTGCGTTTACCAATGTGGCTCGTAAAGTTAACAAAAGTGCCAAATCCACTGTTTAATTTTATGAATCCCATATAGTCTTCTCTTAAGACCGTAGAGACATGTATGGTTTTCCATACGCGGAAAATACATGACTTGTAGTTTGGAAACCCTGAATACAAGTGTGATGGAAGAGTGGATTCAAAATTATTCGGGAATTAAAACAGTTTTTGAAAACCGAATCAAGTCCCTCCTGTCAGTATAAAATTGAAAGAAGACGTACGTTTCTACCAATTGAGCAAAGAATGAATATTTTCTGCATTTTTCCATGAAATATAATTGAATTTTAGAAGCATCGAGAATAAATGAGAAAATGCATGCTAATTAATTGGTCACTTTTACAGAGTATTGTTTTTGCATGCAGCTGGAAGGAATTTCTTTCGAAATCCGGCATCCTGAGGTAACTGAAATATTATAGAATTATTTTGCAAGCTGACTAATTTAACGACACTACTTAATTCATCTTTGCGAAACGAAAGCGCATTTCGGAATTTCGGTTGGCATTTCATGAGTCGGCTCACCTACTGCATTTTCATGCTAAGAGACAAGCTACCTTATCCAATACAACAATGCAGAAGCATTTGATTTTGGAGCATTGAAAGCACAAAGGTCGAGGAGGTGACTGGGGCTAAGAGCGAATTGAAAGGAGTTGGAGGGGTTCAGAATTCTCTATGATGGCCAGTCTTGTGGTCTGGATGAAATTCAAGGCGTTGCTATTTCTCCAAAATTAAGTTGACTGTTCGTGAAGGCTTTACCATTTGGCCGTCTGTCTGAACGCATCTGTTTAAATGATAATGTCTCTATATCGCCAGGTCATATAGCGGTCACGATTTTGTGGGTGGCGGAAAAAGGCTGCCTTATTCGAACAATCCCTGCGCAAATGAATAGTCAAATTACTTTTACGGCAAACTATTTATGGCCAAAGTTAGGCTTTGATTACTCGACCCCTGTAAAGATCACACCCAGTAAAATTGGCTACCTAACTAGAGACAAATATTTCATTGAATTTCGATGCCCTTTGTAAATGCTAACATATGTTATGGAAAGCATGCTCATTTAGTGCATAAATTTGTCACCGAACAAAGTCTTCTTCGAAATTTGCGGTCAAAGAAAGGGCCATTCCCAGTCTAACACGTTTGTAATAGGACATTTTAAGACCTTGAGATGTTCGTCCAAATAACGTCGCATTTGTCAATTTATTAATATCCTTTATGAAGCATGCGAAGGTGTTCACTTCATCGTAAGGAAATGTATGGGCACTAGATGGTGGCTTCTTTATAGCACAGAGAAGACCATGATTTTTACTTGATGCAAAGTATGCAGTTTGTGGTCCCGAAACGCCTAATGAAAGTGTAATGACAAGTCAGGTTCAAAATTATTTGGGAATTGAGAAACTTTTTTAAAGTCAAAAGCAAATCTTCCATTGCTTTTATGATTTTTGGAAGGCAAAATCTGCTTTCGAATGCGTGCAAAAGAATATTTCTGCATGCTTCCTATAAAACGAATTCGAATTCATAAAGTCATCCAAAGCAGCGGAAAACTGCATACTGCTTGAAAAATACTCTCTACAGATTTCGAGTTTTAAGGTGGTCGGAAATAAGCGTATGTGAACGCCGACACCTTGACGTGACCAAAATACTTGAGAATTAGACTAAAAAATCAGAAATATTATAATTTCACGCAGTTTCTCCTTTATTATCCATAAAGCATATCAGAAACATGCCTAAAGTTCCCTGGGATATGTCATCCACTGTAGTGCACAACTTGCAGTTCCAAAGCATGAATTGCGATAAATCGAAAAATCGCGTCCAGAATTACTTGGGGATTGCAAACCTTTCCGAAGTCGGAAAAAATTCATTTTCATGCATTAGAAGGCGTGATTTGCTACTAAGTGACTTCCAAAAAGGGTATGTTATGCATGTGTGTTCAAACGTTGACACATTGACGTGGTCAAAATACTAGGAGTTTATGCCACACCATTAGTAATATTAAAATTTCACCCACAGTAGTTGTGCTAACATAGGAAATGCTAACCGAAATTCTTAAATGCATTTTCGACTCGAAAAAGTTACTTAAGTAGGGTTGTAATATTAATCACCGTGCAGTATAATCCCATAGTAATTCGGCTACCTCAGGATGGCAGCTTTTGGATGACATTTTTTTTGGCTGTCTGCAAAAGTCACGCTCTGTAAAAAATTGACTATTTATGTAGCATGATTTTTTCTCATTGATCTTTGTTGCCCCATATTTCATGTAAAGCACAATTAAAAATATTAATTCTTCTATTCATTCGGTAGAAAATTATGTCTTCTTCAAATATTATACTTAAAGGAAGGGTATGATTTGGCTTTAAAAGTTTCTAATTTTTAGGATTTTCTAAGACCGTGAAATACCGGTTCATAAAACACCCTGTCTCTGTATTTACTAATGTCGCTTGTCAAGTTTACAACATAGCTCAAATCCACTGCCAAATTTTATGAATCCCATATGGTCATCTCTTAATACTGTAGAGAAATAAATGATTTCCCGTGCACGAAAAATATACAGTTTGTAAATTGTAAACCCTAAATGCAAGTTTAACGGCGGGTCGGCTTCAGAATTAGTCGACAATTGGGAAGCTTTTTTAAAACCGAATTATACTCTAGACATTTTTCCAGGGACAAAAGGCAAATGACTGCACGATGTGTGAGACCAGTTAGCGGGACGGGACAGGAGCAAGCCGACACTAAAATGCCTCTTCCTAAATGTCAGACCATAAAGACAAATGCTTGTGAACCATGTGTGACTTGCCCGAGCAGAAAGCCCGAAGTACTGTCACATTTGGTTCGCATGCGAGTGCGTAAGGAGGCAGGGTGCACCCAGTGGGTGGTTAATAGCCAACTGGCAGAGGACGCTTAGTGTGCGCAGTCCGGCGGCTCGGATTACTGTTGCATAGAGGCAGAGGACCAAATGAAGCGCGAGACCGAGTAGGGTGGTGGGACAGGGCTAAGTCAACTGGAATATTTCCTTCCAAATGTCAGGTCGTAAAGGCAAATTTTTGCAAACCATGTGTGACTCGCACTGAAGTATACAAGCGACAAGTCAAAAGTGCCGTCGCATTTGGTCTGCATGGGAGTGCGCGAGTAACCCCGGAACGCAACTGTCGGAGAATGCTTAGTGTACGCAGTTCCGCCATTTGTGGAGGGGAGAGAAGGAAGGCGGGTTCCGTGGACAACCTCTTTATTCTACAGGCCTGCGTAACACGATTCTCAACTCTCGGAAGCTTGTCTAACAGAAGAACATTCTGGCCGACTGATTTGTTGGTCGTGGATTGGCTGTTTTTTGCGCGAGAACCCATTGTGGAAAAACCTCGCGTGTTCGGTCCGCCATCGATTGGGTCGCATGCGTGAGCAAAGGCCCCACGTGATGATTGGCTAGTTGAGTTCTGGCGTGTATTTCGCGACTGGCTTAGTCTGCTGCGCCATGCGTGGTCACGTCTTCACTTCGATTCCATTTCCGTTCTCCGCAACACTTTAAATATTGAAGACCAAAACCAGGTTATAAAGTCCAATAGGTCCATATTGCCGTCAAGAAGCCCATAATTACCTAAATCTCACGGTCATTGGGGCGGAATGCGCTAAAGGCCCCATATCTGCACGCTATAATGCGTCTAGTTGCAGAAGTTGGCAGATGTCGGTCCTAAGTGTAAGCGCAATCGGGAATTGCAAGTAAAGTAAACAGAGGAGGATGCCGAAATTGTTAGTGGGAAATTAGCCAAAGCTAAAAAGGAAAAGGGCAACCTGATGTTGCGGTTCAGAGGCAGGGTTAGTTTTAGGTCTTGGGCTACTGTCAAGCTGAGAATTGGGTTTAGGGGGAGGGTTTGTGGTAAGTTTAAGGGTACCGGTTAAAGTTGGGGTTTGGATTGCTGTTTAGGTTAACGTGTAGTGTCAAGGTTGGAGTTAGGTTTGGTGTGAGGGTTAGGGCAAGGTTACGGTTAAGGTTAGAGTTAAGGTCGTGATTAAGGTAAGGGTTACGGTTTGGGTTATGGTTAGGATTTTGGTCAGGGTTAAGGTTAGGCTTAGGGTTAGGGCTAAGGTTTTTGGTAGGTTTGGGTTTACTGTAAGGTTTAGTTTCAGTTTATAATCACGCTAAGGATTGGGTTAACTTTTGATTTTGTGTCTAGGTTTTAGGTATTGCTGCCCCTCGCGTCTTGTCAGCCAGGTCTTTTGCGGGGGTTTCAGGCTTCCTTCAATGTCGCGGCACATTTGTCATACATCAGATTGCCTTTTCCGTGGCAGCTTCGGCGACCTTCCCACTAACGAGTTCGGCATCCTTCTTCAGCTTACATTACTTTCGATATCCACAGTGCGATTACACTGTAATCAACCCTTGGTAAGCAGTTTTCAAACAAAGTAACACTTAGAGCATATTAATGGTTTTAGCACGTTCGCCCATCATTATATTGGCATGCTGAGGGGTCGTAGAATTAATGCAAAAAGCAAATATTTGTGGTTGCTAAAATTGCTCTTAATTTCACTATGACTGGTTGATAGTGGAAAGCTAACAAAGGTAGACAATGGGTTACGAAAGATTATTTTCCATGAAAAGGGCTTAGTAGGCGTTCTATGCAACCAGACATAGAAGCCTAGGCCAGTTCAAATAACAGCAATTTGTTCGAGGACGTAATTCTACTCCCATTCACTTTAGTCTTTTTTTAACGTCCAGCAGTCAAAGGGGTTAAAGTTCGCGTGGTGCTTTAACTACACCGAATAGCCATCTTAGGAAAATCCAGCCTTATCTAGATCGGATGAAATTGCAAATTAACTGAAACCTCAGTGCTCAACGGAGCTGCCAAATGCTAAACACCAAACACGTGCTGTCTTATTCTGGGGATTAACAAATTAGAAAGTTATCAAAGTTAGGTATATGCGGGGACCTGGGAACTTTTCTAGCCTGAACTAAACCCCATTTATGCAGACACAAAGTTCGGCCCGTTTATGCTGGTCGTCAAGCTGAGTAGGAAGAAGATTTGCCCCATCGCAATGTTAGCCGTTAGAATGCACGTCTCACTTCTGCTGCTGTTGAAATCAACAGCAAGCATCTAGCAAACACACTTGGCGCTGGTAAATACCGCCTTTCGGCTTCAGCTCAAGTGCGGTTTACGACGCTCTGACACCGAAAACAGCTCGAAAATAGGATAAGTCGCTATCTGTTGCAAACGATTAGTAGGACGCTGGCACATTCTTAAAGAAGGTCTTTACATACGCCCAGGCGTAATGTGGGGTTTTAATGCGTCATCTTGGAGTTAGTCTTTGAATCAGACTGCACGCTTTGGGAGAAAACTCTTTGTCGGAGGAATAGAAAAGTCTTGAAAACATTAATTGCCAAGAGAAAACCAGACGTATCTGTGCCTCTTCATCGGACCGAATAGTTGCCAGTGCTTGTTTATGGGAATTTCGACTTTAATGTATTATCATAGTTTTGGGTGACACCATGTGCGGTCCAGAAGCAGAAGGGGGAGAGAAAGTCTGCGCCGAAGCGATGCCACGCCTAGTCAAACGTCAAGAACAAGCAGAGACAATGAGACCCAACAAGTCTGGTGTGAACACTGACCAGAATCCACGTTGCACTGCCGGTACAGTCAAATTAACAATCAGCCTGACTGTAATGAGGAGTCAGTATCATTTTTTGCAGAAAGCGTAGGGATCCTGGACACAATCACAGGAACAAAACAGGCCGTAAATCGACAGTATGGAGACAAGAGTTCAAGACTACGGGCAGGTGTGGGGCACAGTCGTTGCAGATTATTTATCGCCCCATGGGCATTGACCGTCCCTTTGACATTCTCCGCGAAAGGATGACTGCCGCAGAGAAGTGGGAAACATTTCAGGACCTGAATCATTTGGATGCTCAAGATGGACGACATAGAGATTTTACGTTGGCATAACAGCGCTCTGTGAATCTATCTGGAATGTGGACGGGGAATGATTCACATGGCATTCCTGGCGTAAATAGACAGATTTTGACATAACCTTTGGATGTCTGGTGATGAATCCAAACAGGCCTTTTAAATGTCAAGAAAACAAAGCTAAGACTTCTGCTTTTGATTTTTGTAAACCTGGGCGCTAAGACAGGTATTAGAGTAGATACCAAATCTCACTGTGTTGCCTCTAGGGCCTGTGTGCGCTTGTTATGCCATGATTCAGCAAACCACGGCCCTTGCAGCCTGGTGTGCACTGGCAATTCTCTGGAACCTGGTTCCCTGCCGGTAGATGCGCTTGCACTCCCGCTGGGCATAGAGGTCGTGTGCATGGTTGCTCAGTCATCTTTCTGACCCCTTTATTCTGTTGTTGCCTAAAATCCTAGTCAAGTGTTTGATGTAAAGCAGGGGGTATGGTGATGCGTCTAGGTTCGAGTCCGTACGTGCCATCTACAGCCTCGCGCGTCTCTGGCCCTCTTAACTGTGACTTGACACTGGGTCCAGTTTAGGGAGGAGGAGCGAGTGCGGTAGATTCTGTGCAAGTTCAATCTCGCTGTAAACTAATTTACACGCAAGTTGCCGTGTCTGCTTTTACCTCGCTGTGAAACACACGATGGATATCGTCGAGAATGGCGGTTGGACTGTCGTTAAGGAAGTGCTAACTGATATTCCGCCGAGTCTTTTAATTAGAAAGGACTACTTTGGCGTGGTTGTAATATTTACTGGTTGGCAGCATAGTCTCGTGGTATTTTGGTCATAGCATGATGCCAGCTTTTGGACAAATTACATTTTAGTCGACTGAGAACACCTTACTCAGAGAAAAATACTTCTTAATTATTACGTATTTTCCTTCGATTTTTGATGCTCTTGTGCAAAAAATGCATTTAGTTCTTGTGCTTTTGTGGCAAGAAATTGCTGCTTTTTCGAAAAATATGGTAGAAGAAGTTGTTGGCAGTTATGAATTTTTCAGACTGGAAAGTGCCCATTCAAAAATCGATCGATTAGCATTCCTTATAAAATAGTTAACATGGTCAATTTTCATTTAAAAAATGTTGGGCGTTCTGTGATAGCCTCTTAATAATACAGAGGAAGGTACGGTTGTTCTTACGTGGAAATCCTGCAGCGTTCTACTCAAGAGTCCTAAAGAATTGCAGAGGAAATTGAAAACTTTTCGAAACTAAGGGCTACCATTTTTTCCAACATTGCATTTAAAAAAGATATAACTTACTAAAGATGCCTACAGGAGAGAGTATTTTAAGCGTGCTATCTGTAAAATATATTTGAATTGTCAAGAATATTGAAATTTATAAAGATTTCCATTATATTTAAGTATTCATTATTTCCTATGGCCTGATTGGAATTATTCTGAATTATGCTGCATGCCAATAAATATTCCAACCCACCTAGGCAATCATTATAGTCAAAAACTCCATGCACTTTCAGTTAACATTTGTCGGGGTACGTTACCTATTGTATGTACGTCCACGTTGTTTACAATGAAACGCGCAAAATTTTAAAGTAACATTTTTTTCCTTCTTAGAAATTCTCTTTTATTCGAACAGCGCATAAGTAAAAGTATAGAGTGAAGGAATAGATCACTGACGTCACAGAATATTAATGATGTTCGCGACTGATGTGAATAGTTATCCGAGAAAAAATTTAGGAAACTTCGGCAGTGTCGGTGGGGTTCGAACTCGCGCCTTGTATACAGCTCACACCTTAGCCATCTGAGCTACGCGATCTGTGAGATAGTTCACATTGGGAACAAGTTAAATGCTCGAACTACTGCAACATATACGCTACACCTATTATGATACAATAAACTGCTTGCTCAAGCAGGATTCCTTAGGCAATTAAAACAGAATCCACCAGACTTCTAGGCTCACTTAATTAATTGGTTCTCATGACATACTGGGCTGAATCGTCGGACCCAATGATAAAAAACTCGTACAACAGAACACTCCCTGACCACAGCATGTCGGGCGTTGTTTTCCTATAACCTATAGAAATGATGAATATTAAACATGCCCATTCTTCGATTGCCATAGTTTCACTGCCAGATTCCTGCAACTAGCGCATTTTTGCCAAATAAACCGCTTATTGGTGTGTTTTCCGCACACAGGCGTTGACGTTTATATGTTGCGCATAAAGTCAATAGAGAACATCTTATCCGCTCAAACAATCTCCAATCTGCCAGCTTCTTTCGTAGTGAACTGAAACGAAAGTAATTAACACTAGTCTAAACAGGTTCTGGAATAGATCTCCTCTTTCTTCAATGAAATTATACTTAAAGCACCATTCTGCCCCTCACATGCCTTGAAAAAATTGGTTTATAAATTTCGCCGCTTTTATCATAGTACGGGAAACAAAATGTTATTTGTATCTTATTACTAGATGTTCCAGCCTTTCATAGCGAGTGCAATTGGACGTTTACAATAAATGTACATGTCAAGGGAACAATTCCAGAAATTATTCATTGCAAGCCATTAATTAACGTCTTCGGGATATGACTTTTTGGGGCTAGGTGCAAATTTTCCATGGGCGCACGAGTCAAAAACGACCGACTACTATGAAATAACCACGTAGTGCCCCTTCTACAAACAAGTAATACTACAAGTGATATGAAATGTATATGGCAACGGTACTATACCGTACTAGTTTTTGTACATTTGTCCGCTCTAAGTCCAAGGACAAGACGCCACGGAGTGAGCGCAGAGCCAGTGACTTGCGTGTAAACCGGTTTGTAGTGAGGTAGACTTGCACAGTATCTATCACACCCCCCCTTCCCTCACCTACTAAACTCCAGCAGTAAGAAAATGCTCAGATGACCGGAAGCGGACTCGGTCTCGTTCCCACTGACTTTCAAAGCTAAACAGTCCACCTACTTCTCCTAATTCTCGACCTGGGTCACACAGAATGTACCACACATTCACGGAGGGCGACTATGGGCTCGCTTTTGTGTGGAGTACCACCAAGGCAGCACTAAGAGAAATTCACTACAGTTTGATTCTCAATTGTCTGGTCAGTGATTCCACCAGAAGAACCTAGTCATCCCGTTAGTTGGTAACCTTCTGAGTCATGAAATTTAGCGCATCGGGATAGATTCGAACGTGTCATGTCTATTTTTAGTATGCATGGCGCAATGTGAACAAACTTTAACGTAGTCAGCATTAGCGCCCCCAACGGAATCGGTTCTGGAGTTGAAGAATTCGCGTGTTTCATTGAAGGGGTAGAGGCATACAGTTGGCTTTTGTTTGTCTAGTGAGGGTCATTGACGTGTGAATTACCGATACGCCAGATGGCCCAGAACAAAAGATATCGTCTGTTAAAGCGGCACATTTCAGTTCACAATCGGCACATCTGACTGTTCCGACAGGGTTGCGCGGCAATAGAAGACAATGTTTGTGGATGTCAATTCTTCAAAGGGACAAAGAAAGGGCCATGTTGTTTGCTTTACAGGGTAGTGCCAGGCAGCAGTTCTACTGACCAGTCGTTTCCTCTAGAGAGTTGATAAAAATGTTAAAATGGGGTGTTGAGTGTTAATTGAAGAAACTGATATGCTTTGCCTTACTATATTTCTGAGAAAATTAATTCGCGAACTTAACGTAAACTCTTTGGAACAGACCTTTTCAGGCACGGTCCAAAATTTGGTGTGAATACTTTAGCTGAAATCCATCAGCTACTGCGGAATAACCGCGTACTACTCATAAACCGTCAACAGGCAGCCAGTAGTATAAAATTGTGTAATTCATTGCCATACTGCCACCACAAAGTACTAACTTAAAGCCCAGACACGCGTGTTTCACCGATTTCGTGCCGCTGTCTGACACAGCCGCGAGGCGATTGGCTCATCTGCGGGTTCCCGAGCCTTACAAGGTGAAACTAGACTTCATATACCAAGAAAGACCAGAGGAAGGCTGGGGTACCCGTTGTTAAACCGAACCCCTGGAAGCTAAGTCAGGCAGCGACACAAGGTCGGCGAAACACGCGTGCTTGCGCTTTCAGCTAGTACCTGTGTGCTGTCTGTGTGCTCTTTGAAATGTTGACGGTGATTACTGGCTATAAGAGTAGTAATTGACGCCACCTTTGAAAGAGATACTTACTTTAACTGAGCATGAGACCAGCAAGCGTTTAAATATGTTTTTACGGTGAAAAACAAAATAGAGCCTTTTAAAATGTCAACGGCCTGCATTTCAAAGGTCCTACCGTACATTTTGCGGGTAAAACATTAAAGGCCAAATGCTTTATTTCTCTTTTCACTAATCATCTCCGAGATAATCCTCCTGAATATTCCGTAGTTACTGCTACCTGCTTGATATCATTTCAGTAAGATCTCCAGAGACACTTTTGACATTATACACACGCCCATCGCTTATGTGACAACAAAGTGTCACGGCGAAAACACGATTCCCAAAGCCTATCTTGCCTAGGGACGACTAGTTGTTCGAGTTCTAAAATTCTGTGAAAATGTCAGAAAAGTAAACCGAACACACACGGACTCGTGCCTTATGTTTTCATGTATGGAGTGTCGCCGCAGTGTTTTGTTAGTTTCTATGTTGCTGGCCTGTAAAGCTAAGACCCGGGTTCTAATTTTTACCAGCATGAAACACCGCTGACGCATTTTGGCGATCCAGTTATATTTGAATATCATTCGCATTCTTCAATGACGTTCTATATTACAAATGTGGCCCAAAATGAAACCAATCTGCTCCTGGATCTCCTTTCGTTTGTGTGAACAAAAAATATTACCCAGAAACTGCGATGCTGACCCTTTCATTAAATGAACAGGTAAATTTCCAGTCTTCCATCAGCACTGATTATAAATCGCGTCACGCTAACTTTTCCCGCACGTCTCATTTGGCCCTGGGTGACTGTACGCATAAACGCTACGTGCACACGAAATCCAATTCCTAATTGCGCTTTATTCTTTCGGACAGTCAGTTTACCTAGGCCGTTTCTTGTCTTCTTCCCTGCATTTTAAAGATGTAGTTAACCATTCTAAAACATATAGTAGCGTTCAGTGTTATCATCCACAAAGATACGACGCAATCGTCTTTGATTTTCCACTCAGAATGCGCGATGCAGTCCGAAAAGCGAAAATTCGGCCGTCCACCAAGCGCCCCTTGGCGTGGTAGGGGCAGCACCAGCAACCTGCGCCGGTGCTAGGTTATAGTAGTAGTCGGCTTGCGCTGCAACTACCACACTTCATCCTTCATTACCCGCCTGATTCAGATGTCAAGACGACTGGAGGCGGGTGTAGCGACAGAGCAGTCTGTCTTCGCGTGACACACACGACCCGCCTCCCACTGCAAGTGCCAGACTTTCAGAACGACTTCGATCTAACCTGCGCAAGAGTGTTGGAAAAAGACACATTTAGAAGAGTCCACTGATCCCGACTCTCAGCTCTCTATACGCACAAAACTGACAACAAGGGCCATGTTATTCTCCTCCTCCCCCCTCCCAGTAGGCAAGATTTAAAGCCATAGATTTTAGGCGAGTTAGTGTTACCTTCTAGTGGGCAGCCATCATGACCGGTCTGGCGTCATTGTTCAAGACCTCGCTGTCTCAAGGTCATTCACCCCTTTGCAGTGAGCCGCTCCAGACCCGCTGACCTGAAGCCACTCGATCGACTTCAGCTCGAACACAATTATGTCCCCACAGTGTCGCGGTTACCCATGCGCTACTTGGACGCGCCACCCCCTGCAACCCGCAACACAAATCACTGGGACACCACCCCTCGGCAAATACAACACACACTGACTGGACACCACTTCAGCCTGGTCCACGAGCCTACAAAAGCGGCTGCCACCACTATCTCGGGGGCTCTCATGCCTGACTGGACGCAGTCAACAGCAGCCCTGGCTTCGCCAGTGTCCGTTGCCGCCTGAGAGGACAACTCCGTGTTCTGTGCACAATAAACCCCTCATTCTAGGGTCTTTTTTCTCTCCCTTCCAACACTACGATTTGTCCTGATTCTTTTAGTGCTCATACTGCACACACTCACACCGCCTTGTCTCAACAGCCTTAGTGATGAATGCGTTGAGTTGCCGTGAGGTTAGATTCAGCTGTGTCTGTCCTACTCTTTCTTCCATTTCTCACGCATCAGTCGACTGCCCGAGTCTGCCAACCAACTGGTGGTTTGAATAGGTGCACTTCGAGCTATACAAATAACTTTAGGTACTGTGACTCTGGCATTTGGACTCGAAAGAATTTTTTCAATCACAGACAGTGGGCATGAAGTAGGACAATAACACCATAGAATACACTTACTCGCCAGTCATTTATTCCGTTGAGATCATAGAAGTCATCCTTTGATATCATGAATGCGGCCAGATTGGCTGTGTAGGAGGCCAAAAATACAAGTGCGAAGAGTGCCCAGATGTTTGCCATGAACCGACTGGCCATGCCACGCGGGTTGTCCGCATTCACTGCAGCCCCAAACAACATTGACCATATCAACCATAAGGAGCGAAAGAGGGTGAACCGGCGTTCTGTAGAAGTACCAAAAATTGCCGTCATCAGGTTTACATTAGGAAGAATATGTGCTTTAAATTCGCCACGAAAAGTCGGCAGTAAAATGCTTAGGTTAATTAGAAGCACTTTCATGTTTGCGCTACGTAAAATCATTATTCATTTTCCGGAGTTCATGTCTGTTTAATGTAAAATGTAGTTTTAATAATGTGTGGGTCAACAAGAAGTTATAATTGATTTCGTGTTTCACGTAAACTTTGCCTCTGCAACTTATGGACCAATGGTTGACCGACAAGTAACATATTTCACAAAACTTTTTCTGAGCTCTCAGGCTTAGAAATTTTGAGGGCAAAATTGAACACTCGGATTTGGCGGAGATTAATTTACAGTAGCTGGCCTATCTAAATAAAGATTAATCGAAATTCTGAAATGCACATCTGATTTGTAAGAATTACTTAAGTGGGGTTGTAGTATCAATTATCACACATCATAGGTCTACGAGTTTTCAGCTATGACAATATGCCGGATGTTGAAGGAGCCTCATTCAGGCGCCTGCAAAAAACGGTCAGTAAAACTACTACTTAATCAGTATGTTTTTTCAGTTACTTTTGATACAACTGTAAATTAAAATATATCTTAATTAAAACTCGCACAGATATATCTTTTTATAGTCATTCACCACTCTTTCTCTGGGCAAAAATGTTAAAAAATACTGTGCTACGAAAGGAAAATGGTAAATAATATTTTCGGCCACGGTTCTTATAAAATACGTTTGGATCCATAAGTACATCATAAATAAATGTTTAAATTCAAACTGCGTATGTAGTCATTTTTACTCAGTGTAACTTCCGAAGACGACCAAAACGGAGCACATTTAAAGGTCGGAACATTCTGAGAATATGGCACATAATAATGAGTATTAGAACCCCGCCTGTGTACGTTTTCTCATTTAAAACACATATTGGAATGTCGATTAACATTTCATGAAATAGGTCAGCTAGAGTGCAGTAAGGTGGACATGCAGGGTTCTATCCCACGTCGTCCTCATTGACTCATTCTGTTTCGGTGCGAAGGTATATTTAGGACGACCAAAATTGAATCCTGACGCAGCAGCTGAGAAAATAAAACAGCTCGTCTCACGTGCCATATGCAATCGTGACTACCACTCCGCAGGTATCGAGACACACCCGGACTTCGGCTATATCATAAGATGGAAGTCATAAAGGTTACGGAACCAGAGAAATATTTCAACAATATGTGCCGCACCGACA
Source organism: Spirometra erinaceieuropaei (assembly GCA_902702965.1). Lineage (NCBI taxonomy): Eukaryota > Metazoa > Platyhelminthes > Cestoda > Diphyllobothriidea > Diphyllobothriidae > Spirometra > Spirometra erinaceieuropaei. Next base: position 338,391 of record CACRXP010000029.1, on the reverse strand, counting down.
AGGACTGGATTATCCTGTTTATCAGTTAACTGCCAAGTCACGACTAATTGTTCATCGTGATAGGCTTGAGCGCAACAAATTGAGTATTGTGAGAAATACACTGATTTTCCAGGGCTATAGGATCGCAACTACTCGCCTCACTTTCTTTCGCCTCACTCATGCCCCAGCGGCTTGTTCAAATCAGACGGACTGGATGCCGTGGCTGACAGCTGAACAGTCCGCCTGCTTGTGAAACACACGACCTAGGCCAAACCACAATAACCATCGGAGAAGGTTTTCTTAAACGGGCAACCGTTCATTTATTCTTCACTGATGCGTGACATCTTATCCTAACGGCGCATGAGCAGGCCTTACACTTTGATTTGGACGCAACAATCTATATAATTGACTGCTTGGAATTCGCTTGTTAAACTTTATATCTCATTGACCTTGAGACTATTTTAAGGGATTTGATATTTCAAAAGAAAGATCTTTACCACATACAGTAGATGTGCTAACTCATGAAATGCCGATCAAAATTTCGAAATGCGTTCTCGTTTCGAAAAGATTAATTACGTAGTGTTGTAAAACTAATCATGAGGCAGCATAAATCTATAATGACTCAGTTACCCCAGAGTGTCGGCTTTTGAAAGAACTTATTTTCGGCTGCATGCAAGGTCTATACTCTGCAAAAAATGACCCATTAATTAGTATGCAATTTTCTCATTGATTTTCGATGCCCTTGAAAATTCAATTATATTTCATGGAAAACATGCATAAAAAATATTCATTCTTTTACTTATTCGGTAGACAATCACGTCTTAATCCAATTTCATACTCAAAAAAGAGTATAATTCGGATTTAAGAAACTTTTCTTATTCCCGAATAATTTTGAACCCGTCCTGCTGTTACACTTGCATTCAGGGTTTCAAAACTACAAGCTGTATATTTTCCGTGTACGGAAAACCATGCATTCCTCTACGGTGTTAAGAGGAGACCATATGAAGTTCATAAAATTAACCAGCGGATTTGAGCAATATTGTTTAACTTTACAAGCCACATTCGTAAATGCAGATACATGATGTTTCATGAACGGCCATTTAACGGTATTAAAAAAGCTCACAGTGAGAAATTTTTTAGAACCGAATTATACTCTTCTTTTGAGTATGAAATTAGAAGAAGACGTGATTTTCTACCGAATAAGCAAAAGACTGAATATTTTTATGCATGTGTTCCATGAAATATAATTGAATTTTCAAGGGCATCGAAAATCAACGAGAAAATTGCACACTACATAAGTAGTCATTTTTGCAGAGTATAGATCTTGCATGCAGCCGAACATAAATTCTTTCGAAAGCCGGCACCCTGAGGTAACTGAATCATTATAGATTTATGCTGCATTATGATTAGTTTTATAACACTACTTAATTTATCTTTTCAAAACGAGAACGCATTTCGAAATTTTGGTTGACATTTCATGAGTTAGCACATATACTTTATATATCGGGTCAGAATGTGTTTGAAACTGCAAGCAAGCTCCCGCTCCTATTTCTAATGCCAACCAAATTATGCTCTTTGGATGTGCCCGCACAACAGTGGGAATAACGGTTTTGTAAAACAAATTACATTTATTTCTGAAGCATAATAATGCGGCACTTCCGAGAGTAAACATTTTCGATATTCTGCACCATAAAATCAAACCAATTCGTGTGCACAGATGGCGGCATAAAAAGGTCAAAAATTCAGAGCTTGCATCGTCGTAAGGCAATGGAAACCATGTACGTAGAAATTTTGGGCTGCATCTTCTGCCTGCAGATGAATTCCCTTTAGGTTTTAGGACTACCATGGTCAAAAGTACGCCCAATAAATGTCCCCATAAATCAGTGATTGTGATGGCTATTATGGCTGTTTTTGCCAATCTCCTCTACAAATACCATAAATGCATATGGATCTGCAGGGATGGAACATTAAGGAGTTAATGATGTGCGCTTTTACCCAGCGGGAGGGGTAAGCATTTCCAAACAGTACTGTGCGAGGTACCGAGCCGATCTCAGGGCAATTCCTTTGGTATCCGAGTACGGTAGACGGCGTACATGGTCTTTGCTGCCCATTTGTAACTCTTCGTGGTTAAGTGTGATGAATGCACGAAAGAACGCAAACATTCGTGGGATGCAGTTGCTATGTCCCACAAACAGTCAGCGACCGATCTAATGAAATATTCACAAAAATTCTGAAATGCCTTTTCGGTTAGGAATGATTGCTTGGGTGAGGCTGCAATACTGACTATCTTGCGACTTAATCTTGTGATGCTTCTGCTTTTGAATGCACTTCTTCTTGAGCACCTGCTAAATCCGCAGCAGTTAAAAATGACTTCATGCATCTTCTGCATTAAGTTTTAATGTCTTTACAAATTCAAATATTTTACAAAAAGCGCCGACAAACATAACATTGTGACTCTCTTTAGATAGCAGACTATGTCCTTCTCAGATTTTATACTTGACGAGAAGGCATGATTTGAATTTAAAGTTTTTATTCCCGAAAAACTTTGAGCTCAGTCTACCGTTGCATTTCATTTTAGAGTTTTTAGTCTTCAGACTGTATTATTTCTGTGTAAAGAAACGCTTGCGTCCATTTTTACGATTAAGAAAATACCATATAAGGCTAACACAATTTTGCGACTGATGTAGAGTGAGTTGTATGCTCAATAAAGATTATTATTCAACAAACAGATAGGAGGCTATCCGAATAAAAATTGAGCGGTCTCAAATATATCTTAATTAGAGACTCTAAAATCAAAGAATATGTTTTCTCTAAGTGAAAATTCAGAGGAGACACTATTTGCTATCCGAAAAATGCAAGAAATATTATGCATGCGCATATTTTCAGCAAAATACATTTAAGTTTACGAGGGCATTGAAAATCGATGGAGAAAATGCACTCTAGTTGTGCAGCCATTTTGTACCGAGGGCGGATTTTGTAGGTGGCCGAGAAGAAGTACGTTAAAAATCCAACATCCTGGTATATCTGAAACATTACGGGATTTGGCCGCGAGATGACCAGCTTTACGGCCTCTTTTAAGTTATCTTTTATAATCAACAAACACACTTCAGAATTTTGCTTAACGTCTTATGAGATGGGTCACTCGCTGTGTTTCTATAGTCAGCGCCTCCCGTAGTCGCTGGCGCGGTCGTAGAGTTGTTAATAACCGTGATCTCACAAATGTCGGTCGGAGGTCTCATCCAAAGACAATATCGACGTGCTAAATTATCGAGTAGTTATTGCGCCACTAACCAAAATCGGTAACAAAGTTACAACAAGTTAGCACTCGGATGTGAACAGGCACGCCACCGCCGCGCCGCTTACAATCACTGGAGGTGAATCCGAGAGCTGGTAACCATGGTAGCATGACAGTTGTATCCCCCAAATGTTGTGCTCCCTATTCGCTCATCGACATTTTTTGCAACTGTCTTTGATGTTGAGTGCGATTTTGAAACGGTAGGTATATAAGAGTTTAGTTCCGGTTAAGTTTAAACCGACATGCTGTTGAGGTAAGAAGTGAATTTATAATCGTGACGGCTGTTTCGTATATAAGCCTTTTTTTCTTTAGTCTGGGGAACGCAAAATGGCCACTTAAGAGTTCCTCTAAGGCTAAAAACTGTTTGTCCTTGCATTTTAAAATGAGAGCGCTGGATAGCACATCTTCTAATATTGTGACCCGAAGGCATTCCAGCGGCCTTTGAACCCGTAACATGTTTAAATAACAGTACCAGCCCAGAAACACTGGCACGGATGCAGTATGCAACCCCACTCAGGGGACATAGTGGCACGTCGAGTCCTCGCTTTTTCTTCTTATTGACGCTTCCGCGCCCTTGCATTTGGATGGAGTCTTATCTACTTCTTTTGTGGAAGCAAACTAAAAGAACTGTGAAAAAGGCTCAGCCACTGTCAGATGCCTCGTTACCCTCATCATTCTTCTGGGGTTCGATTCCTGGTACGTGTGATCTTTTGCGAGTAGCTGTAGGGAAATTAAGTGCGAGGACGCAATATGAGCCCACAACATTTATCCGAATGATTTCCTACTATCACGCTCCCCCTCCACCATTCAGCCCCTACCATAAAACTCGAATTGCATGATGGTCCGGTTCTTGTCCCCTGAGTGAGGTCCCATACTGAATCCCCGTCGAGAGACTTCGTCACCAAAATACCATTCCGACCTTCGCGAACGACGAGGTCCACCACGTGTCCCACAGCACAGTGGGCGTAGGAACGGTGACTTGAGCGTAGGTTTGCTTGTAGTGATAACAGACTTGCTTAGCATCTATCGCACTCATTCCCCCTACATTCGGCTGAACCTGGTGTTAGGATAGCTTCAAGGAGACTGAGGGCAGGATCGAGCACAGTGTCTGGCAGAGAAAAACGGCTCGTCTACGCGTGCCACGCGCGTCTGGCCGGCATGCGATGGACCAGATTTTCCCACATAGACAAAAAGGAGCGACCCGGATCCTACCTGTGTGACATCGCCATGCCTCATTCAGACGGGGCCTTTCCAGCCTGACTCCCCGCATGAGAGGTCGGAGTTATCCCGTCAATTGGCATTCTGTCAAATCACGGCTTTTAGCGCACACGTCAGTCATCCGATGCAATTGGTTGACAGAATTTGACACGGAAGATGAAGATGTAATCACTGGAACAAGAAATTTATTGACCTTACGTTTCGGATTCTCACTCGAATCCATCATGAGAGACAGTCGCAGAGAATTAGACACCTCTATGTGTGTGTATGTGTGTGTCAAACCGGACCTGGCTCCCATCCCCCATCATACGCAAAGAGCATCGCTAAAATAACCCGTTTAGAATTATGCCTCCCTTCATAATCCACTTACTGGAGGGTTAGGAACGATTAGGCACTTACCTGGAGTGACCAAACGACCACGGTCCAGTCCTTTCGGACTTAGCCACTCATAGAGGTAGATGGCTGCACCGGAGGCATGAACACTGAATACAAGAATAATGCACCAACATTGGTAGTCATATGGTTCTAAAATGCAAATAAGAGTTAATCAATCTACTAACTACGAAAGCAAACAACTGCAGTTACTTTACTACCGTTTTAGCCAAAACTTCTCGCTTTTCTACGGTTGTTGTGATATGATCACTTACTGTTGGTGAAAATTTCAGACGTTACCCGTAAAAAGGTCCCGACTGCGACATTTAGTTGTCTACTTGGCAGTATCACGTCGAAAATCATTTTCTCTTTATGTCCACTCGAGAACGAGCTGGTATAATATAGGATGAAGACAATGTCCTTCAAAAATTGCATCCCTAACTCGAGATTGCGCCGATATAAAAGATGTCTACATTAAAGGCTCAAAAAACTCTTCCGCAACACACTTTATTAGAAATGGCGTTGATCGCACAGAAGCGATTCTACCGAATGAGCAAAAGAGTGAATATTGTTATGCATGTTTTTCATGAGACAGAATTAAATTATTAAGGGCATCGAAAATAAGGGGATAAGTGCATGCAACTGAAGTAGTCATTTTTACAGAGAAAGGTTTTGCATGCGGCCGAAAAGAAGTTCGTTCAAAAGCCCGCATCCCGAGGCAAATGAATAATTCTAAAACTATGCTGCATGATGATTATTTTTACAATCCTACTTAATTAATCTTTTCGAAACGAAAACGTGTTTTGGGATTTCGGTTGACATTTCGTGAGTTAGCCCGCCTACTGTAGGATTCATTAAGGTCCACATTTTTGAACTGCGTCTGTGCGATCACCTCCAGGTAGAAAAAAGTGTCATATGTTCCTAAAAATCTCACTGAATTGATATAAATCATCGAAGTTTGCAGCTCACTGCTTATTTGTACTTTTATACTTTCCGTCGTTAATAGCCAACATTCTTCTCACATCATATCACTTTCACTTGTCATTTTAGTTGTACAGTAGATGGCCTAACTCGTGAGATATCCAGATCGCCACTTGAACTAGTAGTACAGCATATGATTGGTGCAAATAGTTTTGTTTTTGGAATTGATCGGAATCGCAGCAAGTCCTTTTAAAAGGAAGTTTTCATGTCAGGTCTGTTTCATTGAGAGGGAATAGACCAAGATTTTGCAAAATTGGATGTTTCCAGGTTTCCACATAATTTCCCATGCTAATACACATCGCCCATTAAAATTTCTCGTTATCGCGGATTGCGCTTTCAATAAAGGAAGTTTCTTATAACTAAGAAAAATATTAATGAAAACCATTTTGCAAACCGAAATTGGGATTTCGCGTTCACGAAAATCAGGTCGAGGTAGGTGTGTAAAATTGCATTATTTTCATGAAAAAGAAGCAATTCAATCTTAACAAATTCTATTTTGCAAAAATATAACGTTTTGTCGTTGAACGCAACAGCAAGCTTCTTTGAGCGTGTTTGTTTAAATACACCGGGCGCAAACATGTATTGATAAATTTCGTGCCACATGCTAGTCTCTTTCTGTGCCACGCCGTTCAGCGAAGATGTCGAAGCAATTCCTATCGGAGGTTGACTTTGAGCGGATATAAAAACTGTCAGTCGAAGGGCTGTCGCGTGAATTGTTAGCTATCATTTCTAATATTAGCCAGGTCACTCTGTGAGATATGTTAAATAATAACGAAGCATGGCCTAGAGTTAAGTAAAGTGGGTCAAAACGGTCGAACACTAAAAATATCCCTATATGCGCCTTCAGGCTATTCGTAAAGAACACCTGCCAATGCTTTTGTTGAACATAGTTAGAAAACGGATGAAAAAATCCGACCTTCGTCCGCATAACGTCATAACAAAGACACTTTTAAGTAGGAAACTTATTAGAGAACGTTTTTTGTTTTGCTCACAGAATTTCATTCTAGAACGCATTTACTTTTGTCATGAGATCCGATTTGTAGACAAGTATCCGAAGTCGGCCCAGGTGGTCATATGTGGGAAGAATGTCCCATAAGAGCACAATGTATCGAAATCAACCCTTGAGAACTACCAACGCAGGATGGCTTCAGTAGCCATCAAATTCGGGGGGCTACCAATCTGACGTTCAGCAATACGAACGATAAACACCATTGTGTTCATCGAGACCAATAAGTATGTCTTCGATTACAGCCGCATCCGTTGAGGTTGAATGAAATCTGCAATGATGGAAGATAATCCTCAAAGGAGGTATGATTCCAATTCATCTTACGACTATAATCTAATATTTCAGACCACAGCCGGCCTCTCCGTCCGCGGTCTTCGGCGAGTTTTTGTACACCCCAATGGGGCGGACCTGAATCTGATCAAAAATCCTTTTGCATTAATCATAAGAAATTGGGACGGGGCAATGAAACATCAATCAATGTAGCAAAAATGGATTTTGTACCCAACAACTACATAGACAAAACCACCATTGACAACCTAGTGGTCTCTATGCCTCCCTTACAGAAAGTTCGACAACCATATGACAACAATGAGGCACTAATATGTTGTATTTGTTACTGTTCTCCATTATTTTGTCGTTGAATCACCTTTTTATTCACCGCTGGCGGTTATATTAGGCTTTTGATAACTGATCTGACATAAAGGCATTTTCATGATTATAGTGGTTTTTCGTAAACAAAATTATTTCTCAGTCAACAGATAACACTGTATAAATCAAACTGTACCTTTTCTTAAAGCTTGGTCGTTTCTTTAACGCAGTATAACTTTTCGTAAATGCAGGGTGGGCGGTTCGTGCGTTACAAAGATTTTACTTCGCAGTTCGTGACTATTCATGAGATAGATCACGAACTGTATATGCCTCTAGGCATCTTACCTGTCACCCACACATTCACCCCGATATCTCTCAATTAATTGCTGACAAACTTATAAGCCCATCCCGAAAGTTTCTACTTTTTCCAAGGTGCCTGTCTCTGATTTACGGACTTGCCTTTATAAAAACTGGTTAGACCCGCCACATTCGGCCGTGCTCGCTAAAACTAGCTTTATTTCTTAACTTCACTGCCTGATATTTTTGACTTTCTCTGCCTATTCGGGTTAAAAAAGCGCATATGGTAAGATGATGTTTTGGATATCCGACGTTATTATTTCAATCTGCGACACTGTGTCCGTAGGGAATGTCGCAAAAAAACTGATTTCCTAAGTCTAGAAGCAGAAATATGAGACACGAAAGTATCCCACACAATGTCCGGTCCTTGCGTTCCGCAGATTTCCCCCTGAGAAAACTAATGTAAACGAATCCCAGCATGATCTTCTCGTTTTTGACGGAAGCATTGGGATTTCACAGAATGTCATGAGGGGAGGGAGACAGGTGTTTTCCCAGTGGGTATATCATGAACTGGCAGATCATTTGGTTTAGAAACATTTGCATCTGTGTGCACTTCGTTGGTTTTGCAAAACTAAAAACACTCTTCTGTCAAAAACAGTTGTGTCGCAGGGTAAACGGACTGCGTGCAGTAACGGAAATTTCGGTGCAGTGACTAGCATAGACGAGCCTCCCTAATTCATCCTAAAACTTGTACTCCAGTGCAAGAAAGAAAGGACCACTTTTTAGTAGTTTGTTGCGTAATTAATCCAACTCACCCTCATTAATCTTCCTCGTCACGTTTAGGATTTTTATAGGCGAACATAAGGGTATATGCGAGAATCGGCTAAACCCTGGATAAAGAGAATAAATTAGCCTCTGCAAGCGGGTATCACAAATGGCGGAACTTTTCAGGATAATTTACTATGCAGACTAACTAAAAAGCTCGACTTAGAACGACTAAGATTGGAAACGAAATGTTTTGTTTAATAAGAAGAATGTTCCGTTTTATTTGTACTTCGCAGTTCCGTCGAAGAGGACCTTTTATGTTTATTGTTAAGTGACCACTAGTGGGCAGTTATGCAATCATCCAGATGTCAGCTAGCATGGTTTTTAGGCAGAACGCTTTTCAAATATTTGAACCTCCATTTTTGCAAGATTGCTCATTATTGTATAGGTTGGTCCACGTGAATGCAACGGCACACTCAGTAAAATGAGAAGCTGAGTAATCTATCCAATAATTCATAGTGGCAACCCAATTTGTCTTAGAAAGCTGTACGGTTAAGTGGACGTTTTCGCAAAATAACAGCTAAACCGAAAGACGTGGTGTTGCAAACGCGCAACTCTGTTAAGTTTTCAATAAAAAGAAATAATTTTTTTGTGGAAGTTTTGAAAAGTATTGCTACTTCTTCTAGACTAAGGGTTCGCCTACCTGCGCAAGGGGGCGTGCCGAGAGTAACTGCTGCAAACGAGTAGGTGGGGCTGCCGGAGTACAACATCTTCGACGGCTGCCAGAAATAAAGGGCTACCCGAGCAACTTTGTCAACGTGTGCATGCGCACAAGAGACAACGGACTAAATCCGAACGGCTCCAAATTTTTGTGAGCGCATCTGTGCGTCGAGAACCTCGTCAGCCGCCTACTAATATCATTTGAATTTGAGGTTGTACGCAGACCAGAAGCAACTAACGTGCGCAAAGGTATGAGGCCGAAAAACCCACCGCCATGACAGGGAACGTCTGAAGTCGTTTGCCGGATTTGATGCAGTTCTGGGCAGAGCAACTACGTCGGCGAACCTGGAAAATTACTCCGTACGCAGATGGCCGAGCCCCAAACGGCAGTGAGGAGGGTTGTCATGAGCTTCAAGACACTGCTCATTAGGCGGCAGACAAACATACAATTAGGCTCGACGAGGCAGACATTCTTGTAAGAGGTTACAATCGCGTGACACGCGACCTACTTGAGTCATGGTTTCCCAACACACACTTCACTAAAAAGCACAATGACTTCCCCTGTGCATTATTCGAATGTTGAACTTTACCTAGGTATGGGAATTTGCCATGAGGGGAGCGCGTGGTCAAGTAATGCTTCGAAAATAACAGTACCATCAAAGTGAGGCCAGAATGCACATTTTTGGCTTCTTAGCCGGCATCATCTAATCAAAGCCAGTACAAATTACTTAATTGCGATAAGTAACTAACTAGCTCTGGAAAATCAAGTCCAGCCGACTGCGAAGAATTCGACAGACGCTAGTTGGGATAGGTACGCATTGGTGTAGCAATCATTACCCCTATCTGACGCGAGTTCTGATAATGAATTCCAGTTTGAATCCAAACCGTCAGGTAAATAGACCTCTTTTTCCATCGATCGTACCTTTTTCTCCCGAACTGTTTACCCGAACTCAACTCTGGATTGATGCGCACTTAGTGAGCTGGTTGCGTTATATACACATATGTGTAGCAAAGAGTGACGACAGAGAATGCGGGTAGATCGATACAGTACTGTTTCGGGCTTATTTAGCCTTTATTCAGTCAATCAAAACTCTGATCAGCAGCTGCTACCAGAAACACAAACATGCGCCTAGACACATCGGGTGCAGTTGGTTCACCACTGGGGTCTACTAAAAGAGTCATAAGCGCATATATATGTATGTATATAGATGAGGTAGTTTGCAGTCCGAGATATTATGATGAAGGCAGAAGGCTCGTCGGAAAAGGTCGAGTTGTACTCGTAAATTTTCGAGCTGATGACATCAACTCGTCGTCAGACGAAATTAACAGAGGAGAAAGTGCAATGGTCAGATTAAAGTGGCTGGTACGACAGGACGGTCACTGACAGGCAAACAATTAGTATGTGAAAGGGGGTGGGCACGTAATAAGGCTAGGATATGGGACGGAAGAGAGGAGGGAACTGTTGCAACGCCCTAACAACCGCCGCTAATCCCTACTGGGCCATGTAGAATCTCACTACTTCACCATCCCCTCCTCTAGACAGTGAACCGTAACTGCAATCCCTAAAACCTCTATGTTGGCGCACTGACCTCTGCCCCATACCGGATCGAAGACCACTAAGTCCACTGTCTGCAGTCCCATTGAATCGGCTTCCCCCTACCCTCTAACACAGGGAGTTGCGACAGTTCCCCCCTCTCTCCCGCCCTTGATCCCGGTCTTATTATGTACCCACCCCTGTCACTCCTGCATATATATAATGGTAGGGGGCGCTCACCGATCGTTCTTATGGAAATCACTCGTTCCGTTGTGCCTTACGGGCTCTCTCTCGAGCCCAACCAGCAGCCGTACAGCGGCGCATGATATAGGCAGTATGCTATTACGAACAAAGACAAGGGAGACTGGAATGGCCATTTTGGACTTATTAGCCGTCGTCAGCCAGTCATACCCAACCCCGAAGTGTGGAACACCCGAGGCTCGAACTCGCGACCTAGTTGTTAGAAGTTCACACCTCTAACCACTGGGCCACGAGCCCTGTATATACATATATATTTGAACAATGGTAGAAGGCTGCTCACAGATTGTGTTGCGGAACTCACTAGTCGCGTTTTGCCTTGGGGCCTTATCCTCGAGCTCAACCAGCAGCCGCACAGCGACGCATGATATAGGCGGAACAACATTACCGACAAGGACAAAAGAGACTGGAATGGTCATTTATGGTTTATTAGTCGTCGTCAGCCAGATGTGAAATACCTGGGGCTCAATGCCTCGTACGGAGACGTTGCCTTATTACATGCATTTCCTTATTAAGTTAACCTCACATACACTTAGTCTGCATCGCATGTCTGGCCTCGTTCTGCCACTACCCCTTAGATCACCGGGGTATACGATTTATTTTCTTTGCAAGACTTTGTACAACGGCAGTTTTTTGCCAAATGTGGCCCGAACATCTGAAAATAGGTGCATGAAAATCGAGACATGATTTATGTAATTGGGCCGTTCAAGGCAGCTGTTTGAAGTTTACGGATTCGTAATACTGGAGCGGGCAGTGCACGTGGGTCATCCACCCAAGTAAAACGTTTGGTTACATATTGATGCCAAACGATGTGAAGACGAAGTGTAACCCTGGGATCCTTTTTCGTTAAGCTTAATGGCTCCAAGTGAGTTTAAAAGCTGTAGCACTTAGTCAGTAATGTTTGCGCTCAGAGGAAGATGAAAGAAGTCATAAGTAACTGGAACTCATGCAATATCGTACAGGAAGGAACGCTTGTAGCCCACGTTAACTAGGCGGATACGGGCAGAAGCAAAGTGCTTCATCAGAAGCATTGCTTATGATCAAGTCAAGTCCACTTACTCCCCTGCTTACTTGCTTAACATCGATGCATGGTTACACTTAAATAACTGTAATAATGTAATAATTCGACACTACATCTTGCAATTTAGATACTGAATTAGGGCATGTTCGAAAATCACGACGTATCCTTCAAGAAGGAAAACGTGAGCCTGTCTTTTTAGAAAAACATGTTAAAATTAGAAGATATGTTCTGATCAACAGATAACTACCCACTCAGCAGAATCAACGCGTCTTCTCCGAATTATGTCTGGATATCATTGTTATCCAAAACCAAAATGGTTCCCTGGTCTTATCTATATAAAATCACTCTTTTATATATTACCCGGTATTACGCCGGTGGCAAAGAATTGAGATGAGCTGCAGTTACGGCTGAGGCTCGGCATTCTACGCCCCGCTTGTTTGGGTAAAATATCTTTAGTGTTCATACACTTTACTTATGTTTGTGCAATTAACGCCGACTTCGATTCGATCATTGATTGGCTGCAAAATGGTCTAACACAGGCAACGGGGAGTTTCTCTCCTCCCCCAAAAACATAAGAACAGTGTTGTTGAAGGCTGATATACGATCACATGGACTGGTAAAAACTATAAAACGGTAAGATCGCATTCGGTGGTTGTCGGTAAGATGCCTAAATGCGTAAAACGTCGCCATCTTTTTTGGTCCAAAGCCTGATGCGATGACAAACACTCCGCCGATAGGGGATCTTTCAATGGTATTGAAAAAGTGCCTACTTGAATTCACTTAGGCTTGATTTAATTTGGAGGCCTTTTCATATATTTGCTTAAGTTAACTGGCTTGTAATTTAATTCACATGACTACTGTGCAAATCAAGGGCCGAGTAAGCCCTTTTCGACTATTTAAAATATTCCCTTGTTTCAAAGTTTGTCAATCATTTTACGTAGACTTTTAGCAAATGAACACTGCGTGAGAAAGTGGACATTCTGCTGTAGAACTCAGACTCTTATTTACATAAAGTTATACTGACTCCAGTGCGTTATTTGAAAAGATTATTTGTTTGGTCGGTTTTATAAATATCGTTTATCGAATGGGAAGCAGCCATAGAAACTTACCAAGAAAAGCCGTGGGAGAAATAGCGCCTTCCCGCAGGGCAACGGTTATTGCTATCCCAGTCTCGAGGAAGGGGACACTAAAGTCGATCTGTTCTGAACGATTTGGCGTAATCTTCATGGATGTGACAACCATGTCGGCCTTGTGTTCGAGCAGTTCGTGGACTAAACCATTCCAACCGTCGGGCTACAGACAGAGGACATGCACAAAAACATTTTTTTAAATTTAAGCACCTCACTTTATTGTAAACTTCAGTCTGAGTTAAGAACAGTACTTTTAATTACAGTATGTGAGGTACGCAGTAAGCAATCAACTACAGGTCTCTGAAACTCAACCTTAGTTAGAAATATTACATCGATGAAGATACAGCATGATTATCCTGCAATATAGCTCTAAAATATTTCTATACTATCAGGATTTGGACCTTTAAGTGCGTGTCATTTCAATCCCCTGCGAAAGTCACGCTCACTGGAAGCTAATTATTTGAGTAGTAGGATTTTTGTTGGTTTTCACTATTCTTTAAAATCGCCATACAGCTCTTGGAAAGAAAGCGCGAAAGCATCTTTTCTTTTATTCATCTTGTAGTAAAGCTCTTCTTCGCCGTCTTCTCCTCCTTCTTCTAATATCTCACTCAAAGAAAAGGTACCTACTCATTTTAAAACCCTTTTCCCTTCGTAAACAGCTTTGAATCTGACCCGCCACTTCGCCCACACTTATGGTCTGAAAAGCGTAAACTGTATACTTTGTACTTGGAAAAATCACAAATTCCTATATAATATTAAAAACGTGTTATACATAGCTCAAAAAATTTCTGAATTGATATGAGTTGCATGCGAAACGTGATAGGAAACCTTGTTAAATTCACGTTTAATGCTAATGATATTGACACTTTGCGGTCCAATCTCATTATAACAAGCTTTTTCAACCTAAAATTGTCTTTTTCCTAAAGAAGAAACGTCTAAGATGGCATGATTTAGTGCAAAACGAATATAAGAAAAGATATGTTCATCCTTGCCTGCTATGAAATATATTTGGATTTGCAAGGGAATCGAAAATCAGTGAAAAAATTCGCGCTGCGTAAGTAGTCTTTTTCAGCGACTGCGATATGTGTAGGCGACCGGAATGATATGCACACAAATTCCGATATCCCGAAGTGACTGCGATATCTTAGCATGTCGTAAAGAGACCGTTTTGCTTGGCGACTCAGAATTAAAGTCTACTTTCTGGTATATGCGGCATTTGTTCATTCAGGGGTGATCAGCCGCTTCGAAATGCACGCAGCCGTCAAAATCAGTATGGAAGACCCAAATGAGCAGACGAGCATTTGAAGATCTTTAAACATTCTACTGCTTTATAGGACTTTTTCCCCAGGAATTGATAGAAAGCAGTTCGCGCACACTGTAAAAGGAGCCTGCATCTACTTTGTCCCATAATGGGCAATTTTGCAGCCTACAGTAAAATCACTTTCGCAGATTTCGCCCCCTATAAGGTCCCTACATGAACCTTCAGTAAGAGGAATTCGAAAAGTTACTGTGTTATAAAATATATCTGGTCTCGGGGAGTATTGTTTAAGGGCAGATCCGCGAGGGAACGTCTTGTGGTATGGAGGATGGTTGCCATTTTGCCCATTGGGTGACATGGTCTTTCCCCTCAAGCAGATCGAAGCCGCTCGCTGTCAGCCCGATGCCTCAAACCACAGTGTTGCACCAGTATTTCAAGCCGCATTCAGAAGCATACTCTTAAGATGACTCACACAGATGCTATTTGGACTAACACAAAATTGTCTGAGAGACATGAAAATTTCAGAAATCATTGCGAGGCCCAAGAGCAAAATGGCCTGTCTCGTCGGGTGGGAAAACACTTGCATAAATGTCTGGAGTGTACACATAATATCTAAGCAAAAGGTTGTGTGAAGAGAAAAGCGAACATTAAGGGTGTCCACGAAACAACAAATCAAGATAGCTGGATTAGAGGAAAACTTAAAAAAACTGTTTAAGTCATGAAGAGAGTTTTAACTACTTGCAAACCTTCGCAATTGGTGATTTTAATCCGCCAAATATTTTAAGTCGTTATTTGTCATAACCTGCTCACGAAATAAAATGTCTTCCTCCGTTTACGCTCCTTTTCGGGGTCTTTTGCTTACTTCGATTCGAAATTTATATGAAAATTTATCTAATTATATGAGGCCATCATTCTTAAAATACCGCATTTTGCTGAAAAGTCAAAAAACAGTGTGAAAAGGCCAGGTTTACCAAAATCAGTAAAATGCAACATTTGACCATGCCCCAGTTATCCGTGTTTGAGTTTCTTAAAATGTCTAAGGGTTTGCGTAAAACCGCAAGCCTCGTGAGAGTGACATATATCGACAGGCCCTGGTTTTTAAATCAAAATGGGCACATTATTTTGGCCATGGAACTCCGAGCCCACATTTTCCATGGGAGGTCACATAGCATGTTACTGGGAGTGGATATACAGTTTCTGAACCAATTCATGGAACATGATGACGGTAATGGACGTTATCGCTTCGTGTCACTTAAAACGTTGCGCATTTCACTTGTTCGCCCAGCCGATTTCGCAAAATATACTTTTGTGTGGAATACATCACTAGGTAACTTCACCGAGCAAAATACTTGCTACTTTAAGTTTAAACAAATGTTCTCTTCTATTCGGGAAATGCCTTATGCTAATAACTGTCCTACGGTAAATTTATGCATTAGTCTGCGTCCATATACGTAGTGTCAGTAACCTAAACTGGTAAAGTTTATCGAACCAAATGATAAACATCTATAAATGTGATTTTTTACGAAAATATCCATAAGATATCGTGTAAAAGCCCACCGCTAAACGACCATTTTGACTTTTGAGCATAGAGCAGGATACTGTTGTGCTGCGTAGATTCTGCAAATGCCTTGATTATAACCGAAGCCAACATGATATTACAAATTCGGGCAATATTGGCACTCCGGTTGTTATTTTTAGGCATACAATGAAGTCCACAAGAAAGCACAGATAACGAAAATGGCTCCAATTTTAAGAGAAACGCGAATTCTTTTGCATGCGACAAAATGTCTATCAGGGAAGTTGATAAACAGATCAATTGTTCCAATTATTTTTCTGACTGCCTCAAACGTCAATGAAATACGTGGACGACCAGCAGCTAAATACCATAAATCGACATTGTTTAAAGAGGTCGTTTATTCAAGGTCTTTAAATTGGCTAAGTGCATATTCATTTTAGACATTTTTGAAAGATCTTTCATATCGGTGATGAAATTTCGTGTTTGGTTTATTTACAACTAAGATCGAGAAGTCACTCTCAACAGTAAAAAACACCCAATAACTGGCTATTTCGGCAAATGATTTAAATAAATACCTTATTTTGAAGGTTTTGATAGACATGAGCTAAAAAACCTAATTTTGGGCAGGCGATTGAGAATATTGAATATTGATATTTCAAAAACATCTTGAGACCCAGTCGACCTCGCAGTCGCCAAATCCGCGCGGATGGCAAAGCCACAGGCAACAAAGTACACAGCGCTTGAGAATAAGAACTTCGTTCGCTTTTAAAAATCGTCATGTCATGAGTGTCCTTTAGTTACCAAGGAAGCTCTGTTATGTTCCTCAAAATTTCTGGGAATGATCAACCGCTGGATGGCCTGCAGACCTGCAGAGCAGGTTACTTCTGTCAAGGATCTACTATCACAGGGAGCGCCCTTACTTCTGAAATCTTACTCATTGTACTTTGACTAAGGAAAGTCCCACCATAAACTTGGTTACAGCTGGGGTACTCCTTTTATCAGCAACCAACCGAGGAGCCAAACAGGCGGACGAGATCCAAACTCCGATCCGGGTTTTTTGGAATTACAATGCTAATCTGAGGTAGAAGGTGGACTAAGCACGACACGTCATTACTATCTCAGAACCTGAGTGTGTCCGTTTTCTGAAAGGTAGAATATTTTCCAATAAAAGCCAACCATTAAAAGTCAGAGGTTCACATAGAAAAAAAATTGCGTCGCACCAGACGGCATCAAAACACCGACTATTCGTGGAAGACCCGCGTCTCGTAAATCAGGCGGCCTCGCACCCGACGCCAAAGCGGGCGGTCGTCAGCTCCGCCTGGTTTTTTTGGCGACAAGCGCTTTCTCTTAGCCATCTGCTTCGCCTAGCCAATTTCCATAGGGCAGTTTTAACCAAAATGAATGTCCTATTTCCAACAAATATTGCAACATGCATTGGCGCCTGACGCAGTATGACATGCCGCAGGGCATTCTATCTGTGCTGAGACAGTCTAAAGAGCGACCCTCCCAAGCTGTTATACTGCTACTTCGTCAGCAAACAAAATCGGCTGCACTCCACGTCTCAACCTTTATAGTAGTAGTGTGTGTAGGGGCTCTGTGTTACCTTATTGAAGAAAATGCATTGTGTACATCTAGAATCGGTTGCCGGGACCCTGTGACTCTGTTTCAGCCTTTTATTCAGTTAGCAGGACGAAGGAGTCTGGTTAAATAATTAATGCCCGCTACGTGCATGAGCATGAGTGCTTCACAGCTTTAATGCAACAGCGTAAGCTGGAGGAACAGTGTTTTCAACCGTTGCATTTAATGCCACCCTGTTCGATACGCTTTGTAGATTTCGCTACCTACTCTGATCCAGATTTTTTTACCACTTTAATGCACTTGATGCAGACTGCATAAATATGGGGTTTAGGCTTTTTCTGGAAAAAGTGCACAGGTTGACAAAAGCGGGTCTTCGATACCATATATTTGCGTCGGGCATTAAGTATGCGTCTGCCGCCTGTGTGGGGGTATTGCGTATTGGCTTATTGCTGACCATCAAGACTGGAACATTTATTTGCTTAGTTGCGAAAATAGTCTTATTCATGCATAAAATAGACTATTACGTGTTTGGATCTGCCAGGAAATTGAAATTTTCTTCGTTGTCTGATGGCTGAATGTAATTTCATTGAAAGGGCTATGGTAAGGTATGACCCCTTCACCCGGAAAACGTGTGCTATTGTCTGTGTTAGCGAATGTTTTCGCCGCTGGACGTGTCAAAGAAAATTACGCAAACTTAAACCACAGGGAAAAATTCGGCTTCGTCCGAGGACAGAAGTCGCGGGACAGTGAGAGCCAATATATTCTGTACACAGGGTAGGTCGTCGTGAATTGGCAGCTTGCTTTTCGGTCAGGGTAAGATGTCCGTTTGGGAGCGTGTGAGGAGCAGGGTGGAGTGCTGTTCACGTGGGTCTGGCATATACTCACTAGCATAGGCAAGTGATTGGCTGAAGAACTACCTAATGCACTTACAAATTAACCCATAGACCTGGGAGTACCTCGTCTATGACCGATAAGCCTGGGAATGAACGGGGAAAGCTGGAGCAGCAACAAATGAATCCGACAGGATCGCCGCTGCCAAAGTCAGAAAGGCAGCTTAGAGGTCTCAAGCGCGCCTACGATCCATAACACCAACACCCAACCCATCCCAACATTTCCCCGCTGCTAACGAATATTCCTAGAACGGACCGGCCTCGTCGGAACTCATTGCAACGATAAGCCAACCCCCACCTGCTGTCTTTACACCCGTCCTTATCGTCGTCTCTACTTCAAACCCCAGGGTATCAACGACGACGACCAACCCCACACACCTTATGCCCCGCCACCATCGATCACCGCCACTTCCACCGTTCCTCTTATAACCCACTAGACGCCGACAACGATCACTAACAAGTTTCCCACTCTCGCCACCATCGCGGACACTCACGGCGCCCCGTCAGCCCCTACCTTCATTATCGCCGTCCCCACCACAAGTAATGTGGACACGACGCTAACCTGTCCAAAGTGCGATCGCACCCTCACCTCGCGCATCAGCTTGGCCGGTCAATTGCGAATCCGAGACCGGAACACCAGTGCCAGGAGCCCCTGCATACGCTTGCCACATCGCGCCGCCCACGCTCGTGCACTCACCGTATGGACCTATTCTGTTGCAGAAGGAAAATCTGAACTTGTTGTTTAAACGTGACCTTGCCATTCTTGTCCTTTTTTGACTTACCTGTTTTTCAAACTGACCTTTTTTAGTGACCGCGGTCGAAGGGTGTGAGGGGGCCAGTCGAGAGACCGCCCATAGGGAGGAAGTCGGAAAGGAGCCAGAACAGGATTAATTACTACTTGTTGGTGTATTTTATTAATAAGCATTCCCATCGTCAACCTGCATACGCTTGCACTTGAGGATGATGAGCTCATTTCGTGCTAGTTTTCAGGATTCCAGCCAAGGAGACAACCGAGCTGATAGGAACACTAAGGAAACATATACAGACTGCCGCGTAGAGGAAGAAGACAAAACCGTACCCTTGGGTGGCTCGAGCATTGCACTGTCATATGTGTATCCACGACGGCGGAATTCCCCGCAATATCGGCACAAAAGCATGCCTTGTATACCTGGCAACTCTCGCATCGCTAACACTGCCGACTCCCAGCCAACCAACGCAGCCGCCGCCGCCGCCGCCGCTGCCGGCGTCATCATCATCATCACATCCGACTCAGCATCTTCCAATCTATCCTGCCTAAATTGCCACCCCACACGCACATCACGCATTAGCCACGTCGGTCATCTGCGATTCAATCACTCAGAGTCTGGCGAACCAGTGTTTGCAGCACCAGCTTTCACCACACACTCGACAGTTCGACCGTCGATTTCGACGATGTCCACCGTGTGCCCCACAGACTGCATTGTGGGAGCAGAGACGGTGACTTACGCAGGGGTTTATATTGCCAGTAGACTTGCGTAGCATCTACCTACACTCTCTCCTCCTCCCCCGCCTGAGCCCGGTGTCAAGACCAAGTCAAGAAGACCGGAGACGAGGGAGACCGCAGGTGGATAACTCGGACGGATCCTCGCCTTGGCGCTCCACTCCGCACCCCCTGGTCTACACACAAATGACCAGGATTTTGACCACAAAACAATGAGGTGGTGACAGTGGTCCAGTTGTGCGACGAATGCCGACAACAGGGTCCGCCAGCGCACCCCGCAAATGTTGGCATTTGTTATTACGCACAGATAACGCCTGCCAGAGTCCGATGTGGCCCCCGTTTTGATCCAGCGCATCTAACACGTGGCCCGTTTGGAAGGCACCACCACACACACACACAAAGCCATCGTAAGGGCCTACTTGGTCACACTCGCTTCCATAAAAATCCACAGCAAATCACGGAAGACTGTACCACATCACCACACACTTCCTTATCACCATGTGCACCACACATAAGCATACTCGATATCGCAAACGCAGGCACGAACTAGGCAGCATTCACGTAAGTGAGCAGTGCGTACTTCGACTCCTTCTCCATGAGGCTCCGCCACTACAGGCGAGCAGTCCACTTCCCTTTGAAGTCGTGTAGGGGGCCAGGCCGTGTGTATGACACGCACATATGGGCTCTCAATCTCAACATCAGTTAGTTGGCCGGTTCGGTTAACGGATTAGTTCACAGGTAAGAGAAGATGGAGTGAAATCGACTCTCAACGCATTTTTCCTCGCTAAAAACAATTTGACGTGCTAGAGATTGCCACTGCACGTCAAAAGTCCTGGCTTGGAAGGTTGCCAATTGACGATTCAACTGGGACCTCGCAGTCAGCCCAGAGTGCGGTTCTGTGGAGTGGCCGACTGGCTGAGACCCCAAACAACCCACGTAGTAGATGCGCTGGACCAACTCGGGACCATATCGGACCTTAGTAGGCTTTATCGGATTTGTGTACCATAAAAAATGCCAACACTTCGGGGATGTGGTGGCAGATCCAGTTGCCGACATACGTCGTGCACCTTAAGGCCTTTGTCGCCCCTCCTATTTTTGTTGTTAACCGAAAACCTGGTGTGTGAGCCAGGGGGGTGTGGAGTTGAACGCCAAGGTGCGGGCTCGACCGTGCCATTCACCTGTGCCCTCCCCCGCCTCCGGTCTTCTTGACTCTGTCTTGACACCGAGCACAGATGGTTGAGAAGGAGCGAGTGCGTCAGATGATGTGCAAGCCCACTATCACTACAAACTATTTTTTGTACAAGTCACCGTTCCTGCTCCCACCCTGCTTTGGAGCACACGGCGGACATTGTTGGATGCGACGGTCGTGTGATCGACTGGTGGACTGAGAGGCAGACTGCAATGGCACCCTTTAATTGAGGTCTCTATGGCACCCTGCAACATGTAGGATACGAGTCGTCCCACTTGTGCGTGTTGTACTAGAATGATGCATAACTTGTCAGGCGTTTGGTCAGGACCGTGCAAACTATCCTAAAACAGGATCTAAGGACTGGAGTTTAGTCTTTTTTCGTTAAACTGCGAAGGCAAGCTAGAAGGGCATAAGTGAGTCCCGGCTTCTCCGTGACGCTCGCTTACTTTTTGAAAGAGAAGTGGATAGGAAACTGAGAAATACAGAAGCGTTATTGAAAAAGTATTTGTTTTTAATCACACACAAATCTGCTTTCGCAAGTCGGTTTAACAAAGTAAAAGTTCTCTGAGCTAGCTAAATACAGTTTATTTTATCGATTGCATCGAGTATGTTGTGCAAAGATGCTAATTTCGCACATTTTTTCATTGTAATTGCTATCATCTTTATTTTGACAAAAGTACAGGCATTGGACAAGTCCGTGTGAAAATGTTAAGTGCCAGTAAGACTTTGAGGAAAATAAAGGCTAAATTCGCGGGCAACTTTATTAAGATTAGAGAGCGAATAGAATAAGTCTAAGGCCTGCAGGCGTAAACCCACAGACGCCCGGTTACGTGGACGATAATCCGAAACGTTGCTGTTACGCAACGTATATGCTGCTAGTTACCATGTCACAGGCTTGGTTACTCTTCCGCAATCCTTTGAAAGAACCTTTACCCCTAGTTATCTCCCAGTTTATCTTACGGACGGGATACCATTACTGATCCAATGTTCTATGATATTTATTTTATTCCCTGTGCTGTCTTCAACAGCTAGCAGCAGACCCAAATGCCGTAAACGTTGGATGGCACTTAGAGCACTTACAGTGATTAAAATCTAAAGATGAAGGGCATTTTTGATTGCCCGTTTTATGAACAACGATTACATAGTTAGGGGCAGCAAACTTCTATCAGTAAATATACACAACGTACTTGGCTATTTCTTAAACTGACTTGAATGCAGCCAAGTTCAAAAATAACATGCCCCGAATTTCGCTATATGCCAGTCCACTTTATCATCCCAAAACTCAGAGTTTACCAACTGAAAATTATTTTCGAAATGTCGGCCAGCTTTTACTGGGGAGTTTTATTTCGGTAAATTTGGCAAATTTGGGATGGGGTTAGTGGCCCAATCTGTAGAGAGTAAACAGATTTTACGAATGCTGCACTGTAGGATGTCGAGATTTTTGGCCAAAAATGTTGAAATTAAAACAAAGCTTAAGAGGATTGTGCCGAGGTAAATGTGATCAGCGGTGAATGAGCGGTACATTTGAGGTAACTATGAGCATTTGCAGCCGGACTTCACATGCCAGAATTTTTTTTATTGGGAGGCTTCGTGGCTATTTTTTCGCAAAAAAACAGTGTAAGATAAGGTCACCACATACCGTCCAAACGCCCCAAAATTTATCCTGAACCTCGTACAAATAGACATCCACGTTGAGGTCTTTCATGATCTCCAAAAGCAAATCCATGGTGAGACCGGTGCAGCAGGCAGGATATCGACCGGAAGTGACGTCGGGTGACCCAGGAAAGCCCTGCGTGCTGGCATTGAGTTTACGTCGCAGTACATCACTTCTGTTCTGGGCTTCGAGCTTCGAGCCGGTTCTGATGTCTCCGAGGGGATCGTTAAGCCAACAACGAATGGAGTTAGCATCGCAGGTTCCATCGTCCTAAATACAGCAAGAAATTTGGGTTAAATGGAGCAGAGATGGTTTTTTGCTGTCAGCTGACCTCGTCAGACTTCTCGCATTACTTTTGTGACTTGCAGCTCCTCGTCATTCAGGCAGAAACAGGGGAGGGGCGCAGAATAGGGACTCCCGCTTGCTACAATCGCTTTAAATTTCTGACCCAATGCAGCCATTTCGCGACTGTTCAGCACAACATCTGATACGTACTCCGTCGTCCCCACCTGCGTAAACCAACCCGAATTTTAGCACTAGTCAGTAGACCGAGTACAAATCTCGTCGGTCTTTTGTGCTCCCCCCGTTCCGTGTTTTTCGTCATAACATCCCGTTCGTCATGTCTTTCGCCCCGTTTTAGTTGAATGAAAACATTTAGAGACATTTTGCCGAAAACAGTTTTGTCCTGCGTTCGAGTGTCGTGGAATGTGTAACAATTTCCTGCGCTCCTTCGTCTGATTTATAGGTCTGTAACTGTAGGATGGGTCATTGTTCGCGGTCATCTCACATGTTCGATCATTTAATGCGTTTGTACTGATATGACAGCTTATCTTCTGCGCGTTTCTTCTGCGGGATTCTAAGGTTGTGCGTCCTACTGAACGGGGAGTTGGGCTCGCAAAAGTAGAGTAGGTGGTCCAACACATAAAATGTCAACTGAAATTCCGAAATGCGCTCTCGTTTCGAAAAGATTACTTAAGTAGCCCGCTTGCAACATAATTATATAATGATTAAGTTACCTCAGGAAGCCGGCCTTCGAATGAAATTCTTTCCGGCTGCGTGTAAAAATTACGCCCTGTAAAAAATGATTACATAAGTAGCATGACGCTCTCTCGTTGATTTTCGATTGCCCTAAATGTCCGGTTATATTTCATGGAAAATATGCATAAAAATCATTCTTTTGCTTATTCGGTAGAAGACGACGTCTTTTTCCTATTTTTTACTCAAAGGAGGGATATCATTCGGCTGTAAAAGTTTCTAATTGTGGGACTTTTAAATACCATGAAACGGCCGTTTGTAATTCGTCATGTCTCTGCATTTACCAATGTGGCTTGGAAACTTGAAAATAGGGATCAAATCCACTGCTAAATTTTATGAAAATTATATGGTCCCCCTTCATTGCCGTAAAGAACTGCGTGGGTTTCCGTACGCGGAAAATATACGGCTCGTAGTTTGGAAACCCTGAATCCAAGTGTAATGAAAAAGCAGGTTCAAAATTATTCGGAAATTGGAAAAGTTTTTGAAAACCGAATTATGTCCATCGTTCGAACAAAAAATTAGAAGACTCACTTTCCTACCGAATGAGCGAAGAAATAAATACGTTTATGCATAGTTTCCATAAAATATGATTGGACTTTTAGGGGCATGGAAAATCAACGAAAAAACTTCATGCTACTTAAGAAGTCACTTTTTGCAGGTTTTAGGTTTTAGATGCCGTCGGAAGGAAATTCTTTCAAAAGCCGGCATCCTGCAGTAATCGAAATATTATAGAATTACATTGCAGACAGATAAGTTTTACAACCCTACTTAATTAAACTTTCGAAACGAAAACGCATTTCGGAATTTTGATTGACATTTCATGAGTTAGCTCACCAACTGTACTACTACCGAAATCAAAACATCATATCTGGTCGAAAACAAAACACACATAAACCGTTCTCGAGCTTTTCCTAGTCGGAACAACCGCCATTAAGCCCTGACACTACTTAGAGTACGTTTAGTAGGAGAATTATCTTTTGCACAAATCTTACTTAAGCATACTCATGTTTGAGTTCAGGAAGTTGTATATTGTCGTGTCCATGTTTTCTAGTAAAATACACCTTTACAAATCCTTCCATCAGACGTTGTAATAGGCAGGTCACTTAGAAAAGAAAAGTGCTCTCCATTTTCTCTTTCCAGGATGGGGCAGATTATATTTGTTGTACGACAAGGTGCATATCCAAACAGATGCGACGACACTATCCTGTCTGGCTGAGTCAAGGCCTGGAAAAGTCTATTTCTAACGCAATTGCGACTCACCTGGTTAGCACCGGATAGACGTCAGTCAAGCATTTCCAGTCATCTGTAAAATGCCAGTGAGGCACTGTGGCGGCAGATACTTGCGGTGGCAGAGGTGATGGCTATACAGTTAGCCAACCCAATTTTGGGCTCACAGAAGGTGTTGGCTAAAGTCTTCAAGCTTCCCTGTCCCATACTGAGACCCACACGTTCCTAGCGGTATATTGCCGCGTCGCATTACAGACACACTGCGGAAGCATTACTCGCTGGCAGATTCTTCTCACTCTCTCCAACCTTACTATGAACTTAACTGTAATTGTCCCTGACTTTGAAATGTTCTTACCATCGAGCTGTCCTAAACCACTGGGACAGTGCCTGTTAGCAACAGCAGATGCGGCCGCCATCAGGTTGCCAAACCCAATCTTGTGCGCAAGAAGAACCACGCTCAGGCTCCGCGCCTACAGTGGTCGAAGTTCGACTAACGCTACGGTTCTCCCGCGCCCTTTCGCTCTCACCCCGCCCCTAACACTGACTGCTATTACCCCCCCCCCCCCTCCCCACATTCCCACACCCCGCCTGTGTTTTAAGGAGAACATTTATCGATTTATCTTACCAATGAAGTGTTTTTGCTTCTCCCCCCTTCCCATATAATTGTAGTGGCCCGACGAGAATTTATTGAAAGCTACGTATGCTCACAACCTCATCTTCTGATTACTGCTATGGGAATTTTCGCAACTTTTTCTACTTCGTTGTAGACTGGAAAAAGGGCATAAGGAGTGGACGCAGGAATAAGACCCCCCCTATAATACAGGGGTCCTTACACTAAATCTCAGGGTGATTATGGTTGCGGTTATCCTTGGTGCACGGTAATAGGTAACCTTCCTCCAATCTGTGCCAGCCCGCCTGAATTATTCGGGAGAGGGGGGGGGTTCCTACGCCGTAGCATAGCCGAAATTATTCGAAGATTAGCGACGTGGCTCGGCATGCATTGCCCTTGCGTCCGAAGTTGGGTAGTTCAATAACGACTGCCTAATTAGGTTCTGCAAGCACTAAACTGGAGTTTGCCCATATTCAACGCCGCAAAGACGGTGTGCCCTTTTACAGGCACGCACAACAGCTAGCGGGGACGGTGGGGATAAAGTAACATGCATTGTTCGTACGAGTCGGCGCCTATCCGCAAGAATACGAGAACACCTGCCGGCATGGATGACGAAGGGTGAAGTTAGGAGCATACACAGCTCCATTCTCGCACACATGGTTGATTCTGGGCACCGTGTGGATCCCAGCGAAGTCTTCCGTGTGATTTACAAAGTCCCACCTAACTACCCTAAGTGACTGAGTCAGCGTCTACTAGCAACAGCAGCGGCAACTGCCATCAGGCTATGGAGGCCGGTCCTGTGCGCGCAGAAGAACCTCTTACACGCTTCGCGCTTCCGTGGGCCAGGACAGATTAACTGTATGCAGGTCTCTACGCCCCCCCCCACCCCCTCCCCTTGTGACACAGCTCCACCTTACCCTCACTGTCACTGACCGCCTCCTCTCCTCTCCCCTCCCCCCTCCCCCACTCTATTCACATATCCCGGTTGTACGAAAGGACGAACCATAATCGATTGCACTTATCACTCACATGTTCAGTTTGTACCTCGTTCCAATATAAATGTACAGACCCCATGAGAATTTATCGAAAGCACGCGTAAACTCTCCAAATACTCTTCTGAATGCAGATATCAGTTGAAAGTAACCGTGAAAAGACGGTTCCATTGGCATGTTCGACTTTACATGGGCTGTCACGTCAAACCGTCCAACCCGAAGATGTCTACGTGTGCTCCACAGCCAGTTGAAGCAGGCACGGTGACTGGACGATCCACCTGCGTCCGGTGTCGAGATATAGTCAAGACGACCGGTGACGGAGGAGGGCGCAGGGAGCTGGCATGGGCGGACCCGCAGCTGGGTGTACCACCAGACCACCGGGATTTTAGCCAACAACAACAGCACCATAACGGGGGTCAGAAAGACGACGAGGATGTCTGGGCAGTCATGCTTACAATCTGCATACCCAGAGCGAGCCCAAACGCATCTACCGACAGGGAACCAGGTGTCCGAGAACTGCCAGCGCACACCAGGCTGAAAGGACTACGGTTTGCTGATTATGGCCTAGCAGATTATATTACAATGATGGCAATGGTGTGCTATAATAGGCAGAAATGTGTGTCAAAAACGTGGTTGAACTGCCTATCGTTGGGATTCAAAACAGTTGCTCCAACTGAGTGATAGCTTGGTCAGACCTGCCTCTCAGGAGAAGTTGTTGGTGGCCCATTCACACTGGACCTGCACGGCTTACTGCTCTCAGACGAAAGATGGACACCTGTTCCTGTACAGTTATCAAACAATTCTAGTAATCTGCTACCCATTAAAAAATAAAACGTTTTAGCGGGCCGAACTATGAGCAATAGCACGGCTTCTGTTGCAATCGTTTTCAGCTGTGTATGTTCTAGCATTTGTCCCAGTAAAGTCACCAGGTATTGTAAACATAAAGTGGTGTGTTTCTAATTGAAATTGGTATACAAATTTGCGCCAATCATCATTCCAGTGATAAAATAACGATGTAGATCAGTACGCAGTGGGGTAACAACGAGGTTTGGAACAGACTTTTGGACCTCCTCGTACAACTAACAAGTAAGTGGACATAACTGACAATTTAAGATGTAGGTATTACTACGCCAAATGAATGCATGAAAAGGTTGAGAACATAAGCTTAAGGAATCACCTGCTTACTGACGCTCCAGGGATATTCATTCAAAGGCAGCCTTAGCAAATGAGTCCACTACGTTCTACAGATGTAAAGCCAGAAACTGACATGACAAAGTTGTTATCGGTGTTCGTTACGGAACTTTCACAGGAAAGATGATCGACGAATTATTGACGGGAATAGGGGTTATCCAATCAATTTTTTGTAAACCTACACGGCAGCTTAATCACGTCGGTAGTGCACGTATTAACCAAAAAACCCACTTAATAATATGCAGCCAGAGAGTCCATTTAAATATGGTGCTAAAACTGAGGTGTATATCACTTTATCTCTCCAGCATCACTTCTTTTCGAACTTTTAGTTTTAAGAACTAGTTTCCGCCTTTGGGGATCGTAGGAAAATTTGGCCACAAAGATTTTTCAGGCCGTGTATGCGAAATGTTTGCCCAGGATGCAATAATTAGAAGAAATGAGAGCCCAATATAAAAACGTTTTTAATTTTCAGTAAGGGTACGGCTGATGGTCGCGGTTGCTTACTTCGGGAATATTTGTGTTTAACAAAATAGCTGAACGTTTAATAACCTCGTGGTACCACAAATATTGATCCTCCTTAACGTCATTGATTAAAAGGAGGCACTATTTTACACCTTAGGGAGAATAGTAAACGAATTTATTGTCCCCTTTGAAGGCATTGTCTTAGGTATTATATTGGTGTATTTTTACTCCGATAACTACCTTAAAGCATCTTGACAAGTCTCATGCAATAGCCACAATGAGGCCCTTTTTTCTTTCTATGACACGTACAAATAAATATCGCCCGTTATTTTCCTCTAGCACAACTGCTCCGCGGAGTAAGTAATACCCGTCATAAACCGCACATTTGCCCGAATTTCTGCAGCCGTGTAAACGCTTCTTGGATATTTCGAATAAAATCAACCAAACTAGAGTCTTTGCCTGTCGCAGTCATAGCCCATCGAGTAGGAAGTCGCCAAAATCTGCATTTATTTTTGCCAGACCTACTACCAGCAATTAGCACCCTAACACCCAGCCTTGTGTCGCGTCCTCCGACAATCCCTTATATAATTTTACTGTCCAAGGTTGGCACAAGTCTTTCACTGGATTTTTTTGCAACTTCAGGGCATATGTGATCGCTTTCAATCCTGCCGGTTGTTACCGTTTAACGGGAGGGTATGTGAAACACCAGATTTACGTTTCTGCCACCCGTTGCCCTCCGGGTTTTGCGTGTTGTGCTTCCTTTTTGCTGGAATTGGTTTTAGCCTGTAGTTTGGTTATAAACCACGCACTCTGTGCCAGCGGTATTCGTGCGCTGGGGGTGTTTATTCTTGTAATGCTACCTCCTGATGTACAAGTAAGGGTAAACATTACAACTGAGAGCGAAAGCACAGACGTCCATCCTGCTGTCTGCCTCTTTCATCTTCCTTTCGTACGTTCACAAAACTGACTTTGAACTATGATATGCTGTTTTTCGCTGCTGCCTGTGCTACTCATTTAGCCAGTGGCTGTTGCCTTTAAAAAAATGCGATGAACGTACAGTAGATGTGCTAACTCATGAAATATCAACCAAAATTTCGAAATAATTTCTCGTTTCGAAAAGATAAATTAAGTAGTGTTTTCAAACTAATCATGATGCAGCATCATATTATAATACTCCAGTTACCTCAGGGTGTCGGCTTTCGAAAGAAATTATTTTCGGCTGCATGCAAGATCTATACTCTGCAAAAAATGGCTGCTTAAGTATCATGCAATTTTCTCATTGATTTTCGATGCCCTTGAAAATGCAATTGTAATTCGTGGAAAACATGCATAAAAACATTCATTCTTTTACTTATTCGGTAGAAAATCACGTCCTCTTCCAATGTCCTACTCAAAAGAGGAGAATAATTCGGTTTTAAAAAGTTTCTAATTGTGAGATTTTTTAATACCGTTAAATGGCCGTTAATGAAACGTCATGTATCTGCATTAACGAATGTGGTTTGCAAAGTTAACAATATTGCTCAAATTTATTGCTTAATTTTATGAACCTCATATGGTCTCCTTTTAACACCGTTGAGAAATGCATGGTTTTCCTTACACGGAAAATATACAGTTTGTAGTTTTGAAACCCTGAATGCAAGTGTAACAGCAGGTCGGGTTCAAAATTATTCAGGAAGTAGAAAGTTTTTTAAAACCGAATTACACTCCTCTTTTGAGTAAGAAATTGGAAGAAAACGTGATTTTCTACCGAAGGAGTAAAAGAATGAATATTTTTATGCCTGGTTTCCATGAAATATAATTGCATTTTCAAGGGCATCGAAAATTAATGAGAAGCTTGCATGCCATTTAAGTGGTCACTTTTTGCAGAGTATATTTCTTGCATGCAGTCGGAAAGAGTTTCATTCGAAAGCCGGCACCCAGATGTAACTGAATTATTATACAATTATGCTGGAAAATAAGTAATTTTACAACCCTGCTTAATTGATCTTTTCGAAACGGTGACGCATTTCGAAATTTCGGTTGACATTTCATGAGTTAGCACATATACTGTAGACGTTGAAATGCAGGAGTGTTAGATTACGCTAAACGGAAACCACAATACTGACCGAGCTCGCACAAGTCGTATGCTTTGGTCTGTTGACCCCCTGGTTGTTAAGGTCGCAGGGCATGTTATTTAGTGTTTTACCGGACAACTAAATATGTGCCAAAGCTGCGAATTAGTAAAACCCATTAACGGATGTATAAATACCTAGTGGTGCACACTTACTGCTAACAAGTTGTCCGTGGCAAGGCATGTCTTGAAAATTTCTGTGGTCATCATGCTTTCTGAAGAAAAAAGTGAGTGAACGAAAATTGACTCAAAATGCTTTGGTGTCCATTTTTATCCACATGAGTCTGCCTAGTTCACCGTATGCAAATCGCGCCTGTGGGCTTCTCCCTCAGAACATCTTTAACGTATAACTTCTTTAAAAGGCCCCAGAAAGACATCGCTACCGGCTTCAAACCTAGTGGTTGGAGCTTTCTCTCCCAGACGTGCAGTCATTAGAAAAGTTGGTTTTTAATTCCCCAATCGGCTTTCGTGTAACCCTGGCAGAGGGGGCCTTTTTAGCACGGAGTAAGCTGTCTGGTGAAAATCTATTCGTGGATGTTCAACTATGTGACAACTCTTCCAAACGTCCTACGTTATAGTGGATCCACAAATTTCTTAGTCACGCATGCCGGTTTATCAGCAGAGAGCTAGCTAATCAGGTATTATTGGATAGGCACCACATAGTTGCCTTAATCGTATCTATTTTAACATTTGTTATTCATAGTTGTACCAAACCGGAGCATTTTCAACAGACTAAAGCAAATTATATCTTCTCATGACTGATTACATCGAACTACTTTTCACGAAGCCAGGTCCTAATTCATATGAGGCTTTTTGGCTTTGCAATACTCTATTATTTCCGGATTGTCCAACAACGGCAACACTCTAACTTCTTTGTTTGGGTATCGAATTCCTCGGTTTATTGTGTCATAGATTGCGTCTTCGTGTATCGGAAAGCACGATTGACCTATTCCGGGATTTCAGAGTTGGGTAATATTTTCCGGTGCCTCCCGCGGAATTTGGTCTATATTCCGGTTAACTGAATCGCAGTTAAATAGTCCAGCAGGAGAGGAAGAATGAAATACGATGGTGAGATTAAGAACTTTATTCGATGCGGTTTCAAGCGATGGATTCAAGTGTGAGTCCGACACACAGGTCGAATAAAGCCCTTGTTGCTGATAGAAGCGAACAAGCGAGTTTCAGGTAGCAGTTCAGAAGGTGAAGATGCGATCACTGGAACAAGAAGTTTATTTGCCGGACGTTTCGGGTTCTCACTCGAACCCATCATCAGAGACATTCGCAGATAGAGGTAAAGGTGGCACCAGGAGTGCAGTATTTATAGCACGTGGCTGACGTGGACCGTATGCGCACTGAAATTAACAGTTCTCGCAATCACCGCTGGGGTCGTAATTGATGCGGTGGTGGCTTGTTGGTCCGAGTCCGAGTCGTTAATTGCCGTGATTTCGTCATCCGTGCTGGATGCTGGTGTGACGATTGCTCGGAAAACTGGCTCACCGTTACTGTGATAATCGTTCGCCCGCGCCCTCTCCATGTGACTGATTCTTCTGCCCAGGGAAATTCGAAGCACGGAATATGGTACCGAGAGGTCATTGTGCTTGTTGATGGATTGCGGGCCTGAGAACCATGACTCGAGCAGCTCGCGGCTCACGCGGTTGTCACCCCTTGCGAGGATTTCGGCCTCTTGAAATTTGAAAATATGGCCAGGTCCCGTCGAGAGCGCCGCCACCTGGTAGTTAGCGTCTCCCCGCCTCACTGCTGCTGCGTGCTCGGCAATTCGCGTACGGAGTAATCTCCTAGTTTCTCCGACATAGTTGCTTTGTCCGCCACTACACCAGATCCGGTAAACGACTCCAGACGTTTCTTGCCGTGGCAGCGGGTCTTTTGGCCTCATGACTTGGCGCTTAATGGTTGCTTCCGGCCTGTGTGCAACCCCAACTCCAAGTGGAGTGAGAAGACGGCTGACGGCTTCCGAGACGTTCTTCACGTACGGAAGATCCCGCCGTACGCGTATCTCGTCATTTTGTAGCACAGGCTTCTGAATTTTCGTACGACTATCATCTCGCCAGTGCCACCGTCGCTCTTTGTATCCTGTGCGGCAAAACACAACGTCACCGTCAACGTTTGCTGCTTGCCCGAGTATGCAATGTCAGAAAAGCACAATGGCATTTATAGAGTGTGTTTGTTAATCAAAAATCAGTGACGCAGGCGTGTAGGTAACTGGGCAGGGCTCCGTATGCTGGCTGTGAATTTATACATCGATTGAGTGAGTCCTCATCCGAGGCCCGACTTCAATCTGTACTCGCCCAGTGGTCTACCAGGCTGCTGAGAGAAGTGAACAGGCCAATGACTGGAAGAAATCAGGAAAAAAGAAACAAGATTGCCGGAACAAGGGCTTTACTCGACCGGTGCTTCGGACTCACACTTGAATCCATCGCCTGAACCAGAATCAGACAAGGGTCAGGCGAATAAAGTTCTTAATATCGCCACCGTGTTTCATTCTTCCACACCAACCGGACTATTTAACCGCTATTCAGCTAACCGAAAAGTGGACCAGAATCCGCGGCAGGCCCCGGGGAAAATCCCAGGCCGATCACACCGCAAACCCAACAGATCGCGTCGCGAACGAAACCGTACTAATTCAAACCGGTGTAACAAGCACTGTCTCTACAGACGGCCTAGAGCGCTGTCGAGGGATGTGAGCAGGGCTAGCGACCCTGGGGGACGGCAACTAAGATTAATGTGCATGCGGGCGATGAGCGTCAACACCAAGCGTCGGTCGGGACAGATCAGCACGAAAGGGCGCAGTGGTGTGGACAGAGGACACCGTTCGCCATTCCGTCGCAACGATTGTGCAGTTTGGCTTGTGTCTTGTGCCGCTCCAGTGCGACGGTGGCTCTTTGAGCCCTCTGATGCGCAGCACAAAGATTGCCGTCAGGGATGAAATATTGCTCAACTCCAAAATATCAGACGGATACAACCCTGGTTCTCAAAGCAATATCTTCTTCTTCCTCCTCGTTCCTAGCTTTCCTAATCGAAACGGTGGTGTGGGAGAAATTGGCATCCCTTTTTAATTGCGAAACGTGCACTCACTATAGTGCCGACGCAGTTGCCTATGCTTTGAGGGATTGTTGGACTTGAAGAGTTGGTTGTAGGAAACGTTCGTTGCCCTCCGTTAATTACTTTAATAAAAGGTTTTGGTTGCATTTTTGCTTCATGATTTGGGCATTTTTTTCATTTTTTCGCCAAACTAATCTATGTATATAATCGTGTCCACATCAACCAGGGTCGGTCTAATAGAATTACTCTCTTTCGCGAAAGAGTTTCCCACAGAGACTATCAAGCGTTAAATCACGTCTATACGCTTGCATGTGACTGCCTGCATTTTGTTTGTACAAAGTCCATTTGACGGCCGGAGATTTGTTTATGTAAAAATGATAAAATGCGTAAATCCAGAGTTTACTCGGAGCGTTCGGCCCTAGCAAATTTAAGATTCAACACTAAGACAATGGAAGACTGACTCTTCCCGGGCTGCTTGTTTGAGTCAGGGTCAGAAAGTGGGAAGCTCATCCCACCATTCTTTGTCAACCGGGTCACAATGAACACGCCCCTGTTGGTCGCAGTCTACGAATATTTCTCACCAAAGTGAAACAGATTTGATTTTATAGTTTTATTAAGTAATGTTTTATTTTTATCCAACCCATATGTATTTGTTGTTTAAAAGCACCACTACCTTATCTTAATCATCCAGCAGCCTCTCAGGTTATGTCGTCATAGAATTAGACTTCATTTGACTCAAATGCTGCAGAAAAAAGAACTGCCTTAGGCAGTATTCACTGGTGCTCCTAACAGGAGCGCAGAGGCGGAACATTTATTTTAATCCAGGCGCCAAAAATATAGGCGACAAGTAGCATAAGCTGAGGCTGTTCGTTTATCAGCATTGCGAAATGTACTTTAAAGGGACGACTTTGGCCCGTACGCGCACATATATACGCTTTTTGCCGGCACAATTGGAAGCAGAAATAGCTTTTTAGATTCATCTTGATAGGCAATGTTGCCTCCTACATGACTATCAATGGATAAGTGAGGAACTGCTTTTGGATTACAAACATGCTTCCCATAAATGATAGGCATCGTTTTATCCTCCAAATGGAACTGCCGACGGAGCTAACATTTTATTGGAGAATGTGATTAATCTTCTTACGAATAATTTCTCCTGTTTAAGTACTGAAAGAACTAGAGAAAATGTAATTAAGCCGTTGCATTTGTTCGTAAGCAGACAGCTTTCTCGTCACGGCCTATCGTTTGACATAATGAACAGGGAAATAAACGAATAC
>CACRXP010000029.1:221549-295737 GCA_902702965.1 Spirometra erinaceieuropaei | reverse complement strand
TTGAACTATCCCCATAATAATCGTTTCTTTGACTGTTGAATAATCTCTTAACTTATTTACTACCCACAGTGAATGGAGCCAATTTTTTGCTGAAAATTTTGAACTTACGATTTCAAAATAAAGCGCATTTCCTCTCATTTCCTCTCCTCTCTCATTATAAACTAATTCAAGCGCAAGTAATCGTTTTGCGTACACCCCTTGGGGCGAACGTCGTCGCCTGAGACGGTCCAATTCTCGTTACTGTGAAGGCTAATAATTGATGGTACGTTAATCAGCTTCTAATATATCTTTATTTAACATTCGCCAGTTAAGGCACCTTTGAAGGTCGTTTAAACATGGAAGTCGCTGTTTTCGTCTGCTTGGCTCTGAATAAATCGTCGGAACTTCTAAAGGGCAATATTTAAGCGCCGCAACACTCCCATAGGGATAGCGACAAAGTAACATTGGTGTAACAACGCAAAGCCCCCTTTATTTGAAATGATCAAGTTTTTGTCTAGCACACGCAGAACATATTTTGTCAGGAAAATATTTGGGCAGCTAAATTGCGTTATGATCATCTACTCATGCGTTAATCGACGTATTGTCCAACTAAATATTTAAGTCAATTAGCGGGTCGACTGGCCTCATACACGTCTTATGGTTCGCAGCATTCTCCCTCAATAATCCTGCGAGACTGTAGCCCAAAAAGAACCTAATTTTTGTTCACTCGGGCCTATTAAGCTAGGAGGTCTGAAATGGCAAATTCTTGTCATTGTGAAACACCCGTTATGGGGATCTTCGGTTAATTACATAAATCATCGTATAACTGGACAGTATTATTCAATCGACATGAATACGGTTTTGCGCTTTAGTCCGTTTACCGACGTGGCCAGACGATCCCTTATTCTAGTTTAGAGGCGTATTTACTTTTTAATTTTAGCTCAATGCTGGCAGGGTGAATGCAGGGACGATGACATGCGAGTGGGTTAGTTTAAAGTGATATGAGACTTCCGTTGCATCTAACGACGACTGATTATGATTGTTGATCATCGGTATGGTAGCCAACAACATCACAATTTCTGCCTTATTCTCCTCCTTAACTTCATTTGCGCAGCTTTTATATGGCATCTGTTTGGAGTTAAAGCCAGCTGTTGCTGCCGTCTCTCGTTTTGTCGATCAAAACAAAAACAAAAAGACTTCGTTTGGGCTTGCGTTGTCGTTACATTATTTTTTGCTCCGAAAGCCGTTCAGGCTGGAACTTCGCGACCACTTCAGCTCTAATTTGATCAGTCGTCCCAGCACACTCCCCCTCCCCCCCCCCCATTTTAGACTAGTTTCTATCCAACAAAGCAGAGCCCGATTAGGTTAAAGCCCTGACAACAAGACAGACAGAAATTCGGAAAATTTCCCTTCTCCTCCTAAATTACTACCTGATGAAGCATTTGTTGGCTCCACTAGGCGATTTGAACTGTTGCAAGCTTGCTGTTAATCCGCTTCATCGAGTTTACATTAAGTTGAGTTCTTCTGCTGAGTCCAACTATAGTTTAGAACTCCACGCCGGCATCTGGCGCGGCTGAATAAAAACAGACGGAGAACACTTAAAGATTTGGTCGGTCCTATCTGGAGAGTTAAATATCTCCATCATCTAGCAGATTAGGCTAGAGAGACGATGATATCACCTATGCGCGTAAACAAGCTGAACTCGCGTGCGGCGACATATTAACTGCTTCAACTTTCTGCCACAACTTTTAAGCGGTAATGCTTTTAACTTCGCAGTTACAAATGTATTTTTGCTGATGGGACGCCTTAGGACGCGGTGCATGTCCTTTTTAGCTCTTCGAGTTCCGGGTTCGAAATTCAGGTCGATAAATATTGTTTGTTCCCTGTTTGTCCACATAGATTGTTTTTTATTAGAGCGCTTGTTTTTATGCCAATGTATTAAATCAGGACTGTGTTGGCTCGTTGCCTGCTTGTATACGCTCTCTCATATGCACCAGTCAATGCTTATTAGGTCACGACATATAAATATCCCTACTTTTCCATTAACTGAAAACAGTAAGCCTTATCTTGTTCTCCAAGAGCCTTATTAATTCCAGCGTACGTGCGGACAGACTGGTTCCGTTTCAAACATGGATAACACGGCTAACTGTTCATCGCCTTATGGCCGATGTCTTTTAAAGAATGTGGATAAATTAGCAAATGTAAAATTTCACACAGCCAAATATCAACGGACCCTGAGATATTTAGCTGTTTAACAAAACTAAGTGCGAATTTTAAAGGTCACGCGTTACGTAATCGTTTGCTGTCATCTGAATAAATAAAAAATAGCCGTGTGTCGCCTGTTGTAGGCAATCCGGAGAGCAAAACATTGGAGAATGTTTGATAACAGCAGCCTGCCTCATCACCTTCCACGCCTTCTTTACGGTTTACATTTTGTTTTAAACTCGGTAAAACTTGACGTTATGGACTTTGACGAAACGCACGGTTTTCATGAGAATGTCTAAGCGAGCAAAAAAGGTTATGCCGCAAGCAAAACGTTTTCGAAGGAAATCTTGGACTGAATGCAAATAATAAATGTTCTGTATTCGTTATGTAGCAAGCTCTATTAGCCCTAGATATTTAACTGGAAAGAAAGAAAATCCGTCCATTTTAAAGGTACTTTAATATGAAACATTTTATGACAAGACTGACTATTCATGTAGCATGTAATTACACATTTGCTGCCTCCGCCTAGATAACATGACATAACTCCGTTACGAAATATGGTGAATCCAGCATGATCTCCTCCTACTGTAATTAATTAATGCAGATTTTGAATAATTAGAAACTCACGAGAAGTTATTTTGAACTTATAAATTAGCGTGTCGGAGTGGTTTGGGTCAGGATAATGCATGTTTCCGAGACAAAAAGCACGATTAAGTTAAGAAGAGTATTTAAATAGAATGGATTTTTCATAACTTTAGTATAAAAACAGAACTGAACAACTCTTCTTAGTGAAACCCGACTGCATTTATGCAAACCTTTTTAAATTCACTTAGACGACAACTGAATTCTGGAATTTTTGTCAACTTTTCCGGATTTATCAGACCATTCACTTGCGAAATATTTGGCAGACTGGGCGAGATTCGAACGAGCGACAGCAGGCACATGATTTCGTTTTATCCAGCGCCAGAGCTACGAGAAATTTACCGCAGGCCCCAAAATGTTTTACATTTGGTCTTTAAACCTCCTCAGCCTACCGTTGGACATGAGATT
This sequence comes from Spirometra erinaceieuropaei, assembly GCA_902702965.1. NCBI lineage: Eukaryota > Metazoa > Platyhelminthes > Cestoda > Diphyllobothriidea > Diphyllobothriidae > Spirometra > Spirometra erinaceieuropaei. The sequence goes on along the minus strand of CACRXP010000029.1, from coordinate 292,503 downwards.
TGCAAATTCTTTACGGTTGTTTGCTGTGCGAAATGGTTTACGCACTCATTCAATCTGAAATCCACCAGATGACTATCCTCCAAAAGTCATGCTTCTCAAACTATCACCCAGATACTAAGGAGGTGAACTTGCGTTTTTTGTTAATTCTGCCCCTTCCACTGCCTGAAGTCCTTCCGTACAGTTATTTATGACGCAGTTGTACGGAAAGTTAAGCATCCTTTATGCTATCCAGCCTATTTGATAGGGGTGCAACGGAATTTTCTCCTGGAGGGTCAAACCAGACGCTAAAAAGTCAGCACCTTGCCTTTTGTCAAAATAGACGCAATGGCACGTCGCTTAAAACGTAACTAAAATGATTCGAGGAAGCACAACTTCCGATCCGGTATGCTATCCCTACAACGCACTATGATCTCTACTACCTTAGGGTTAAACAACATTCAGTTTCGATGGGTTTTATTCGGCTAACAAGCAGATCAGATGCAGTCAGAGAAATACGCCTGTACTTGGCCTTGGGTGAACTCACTGGCTGGAGCTCCGCATGTTAGTTGTCTGCTGACCGTGCGAGTTGCTGGGCTCTAGCTTCTCCAAATATGCACTCAGATGTCCCTGTTCTCCCGGTCTTCTAAGATAAAATAACTTTACAGAAGAACTGACGCAGGAAAGAGGTCGATGTTCTCTGATTTCCAGTTGACAATCTCGTTTGTGTTCGGCAGCTCAATGTTGTTTTATACTTTGTTTATGGTCTAAACAATCCAGGGAGAAGAACGCACTATTCGTGTTGGTGAAACTTTTTTAATCGAGTCTTGGTGTGCATAAGACTTTTTCTACTTCACAAACAGCAAAAACCTCTGAAGTCACAGGAAGTATATGAATCGACAAGTATAATCCTCTGCTCCATATTGATCTCACGTTTTCCAGTGTACGCACGCTTCCTTAGCTGCATATATCTTTGAGCGGAAATACGGTAAGGTACAGCACTACAGTAGGTGGGCTAACTCATGAACTGTCAACTGAAATTCCGGAATGCGTTGTCGTTTCGAAAAGATTGATTAAGTAGGTTTGTACAAATAATCAGTCTGCAGTATAATTCTATAAAAATTCAGCCACCTCAGGATACCGGCTGCATGCAAAAACTATACTCTGCAAAAAAATGACTACTTAATCAGAACGCATTTTTCTCATTGATTTTCGATGCCTCTAAAAGTCAAATGATAGTCCATGTGAAAAATACATAAAAATATACATTCTTACGCCGATTCGGTAGGAAATCACGTCTTATTTCAATTTCATACTCAAAGGAAGAGTATCATTCGGCTTTTTAGACTTGTCAAATTCCCGAATAACTTTAAACTCGCTGTGCCGTCATACTAACATTCAGGGTTTCCACACTACAAGCCACGTATTTTCCGCGTATGGAAAGTCACATATTTCTCTACGGTATTAAGAGGAGACCATATGGGGTTTATAAAATTTAGCATTGGATTTGATCAGTAGTGTTAGCTTTACAAGCCAAATTGGTAAATGCAGAGACATGACGACTTATGAACGGTCATATAAATGTCTCACAATTAGAAACTTTGAAAACCGAATTATGTCTCTCCTTCGAGCATCAAATTGAAATAAGACGTAATTTCCTACCAAATCGGCGTAAGAATGAATATTTTTATATATTTTTCACATGAACTATCATTGGACTTTTAGAGGCATTGAAATTCAATGAGAAAAATGCGTGCTGATTAAGTAGTCATTTTTTTGCAGAGTATAGTTTTTGCATGCAGCCGGAAGGAAGTTATTTCGAAAGCCGGTATCCTGAGGTAGCTGAATTTTCATAGAATTATACTGCAGACTGATTATTTTTACAAACCTACTTAATCAGTCTTTTCGAAACGACAATGCATTCCGGAATTTCAGTTGACAGTTCATGAGTTAACCCACCTACTGTAGGTACTCTTCTTATGGCAGCCTGTTTTGAGGGCACCTATTTCAGCTTCTGCGCTCGAATCCTAACACTTATTCTGGTTCATTGATATTTTGGCAGATTTTTAATAATTAATATTGACCCAACTGTGAAAAACTCGGCGCCTCGGTGGGATTCGAACCCACGCAGTAAGGGGGAGGCTTTAGCGCAGCTAACGGTCTAACCACCTGAGCTACGAGCGTTGAGTTAGAGCGTTGGCTGCGCTAAAGCCTCCCCCTTACTGCGTAGGTTCGAATTTCACCGAGGCGCAGAGATTTTCACAGTTTGGTCAATATGACTTATTCTGGTCTTAAATATAACCTATAACCATAATTCCCAATCTAACCTTAAACCCAACCGTAGCCTCGATCATAACCCAGCTGGAGTTTAGTACAACTTTACCTGTAATAGCGGCGGCACCTATTCTCGTCTTGTGCCGGAAACCCGAGTCAGCCAAAACTGCCTTTCATAGTTCATGCACAAAGGTCTTGACAGCTTTCTTGGAGTACTTACCTGCAACTTTCCGTAGATGAGGAACGGCTTCTCCTGAAGCATTGCCACGCGGAGCTTCATATTACGCGACCGACCAATGGGAGGGGAGTTAGCCCCACCTGGCCATGTGACCCCATCCAACCACAATCGGGACTTGGTTCGTCCCCACTTACTGCTCATTGACCAAGTTCCCACCTGCAAATGGAGCATATTTTTTGAAGGTGGGAATGCAACAGAAAGTTTCCACGAATAAAATACTATGGAAATTTAGGCAAAGCTGTAGTATTGTTTGTGCGCTGGTTTCGTGTAGATGAAAAAGGCATTGTTTTTCCTGGGAAGGACTTACGCTACTTTAATTAACTAACCCTAACCGCCCTGAAATTTATCGCGTAGGTGTTTATTCCCAAATGACAGCAGCTTCAATGATCAGGTAAAGCCTGTAACGGCATTAATTATGCCAATTCAGCCAACTCAGCGCTGCATTTTTATCGCAACAGACAACTGAAGTATTTTCCAATGGCCATGAGAAATCTAGTTTACGTCTGGGACAGACAATATATTTTGAGGGAAGCGTGAGACGTCATACTCTCAAGTAACAACTATAGTATATGACGCCGATGTTCGTCACGAATCGGTCTGGTCGGTCGCTTGCGAGTCATTGCCAGGAGCACTAAAACATGGCTACGCACTCACCTCAACTGCCCATTCCGCTCATGACCATTCATCCACCCAATGGACCTAGTACGTCATATGCGCCTTGCATGAAAACCTGAGGTAAATCACCGCAGAAACGACCACATCACCACATATTCCGCCATCAACACACGTGACATACATACACTCAAATTCCACATCACTGGCATCTCTGACGTAGACGGAAAATGTACCCTTCGACTCCTTTCTCTGTGCAACTCCTCTGCTGCAGGTGAAATCCGAGCGTTCTATCCCCTTTGTTTGCGAAATCCTGGTGTTTGCGTTTGGGATCAAACCGTGCTTGTGGGACGCGTACACGAGCTCTCTAACTGTGTCAGCTAGCGCACCCATTCCCCGCTCCAGACATCTGACCGGCTCAGACAGAGGCTGGGGCCTCAGAGAGGGGGAATGGAGAGTAAGATCAATAACTCGGCGCATTTCCCTCGTCATAAACACCCTGTCGCGCTTTAAGCTGTCATGGAAGCCGTGGCTTGGAAGGTTTTCTATCGGTGATTTCACTTGAACCTCGCAGTCAGCCTAGCATGTGTTTGTGTAGAGTGGCAGACTGGTGGACTGAGAGTCAGACTGCAATGGCCCCTTCTTAGTGTGGCGTCTATGGCAATCCCGCCCAGTGAAATCCGAACCAGGTGTGACCTCACGCCCAAGGAGCGACTCCGGACGTGTCAGACACCTGCGTCCTCTCCCTACTCTGGTGTTCTTGACTATGTCTAGACGGCGGACCCAGGTGAGGCAGGGGGAAGAGATGGAGATGGGGGTACGTTAGATGCTGCGCAATTCAACGATCACTATAAACTAATTGGTAAGATGTGGTTTGGTAGCCCCACCTGATGGACACAATACTGCTGGGTTTTGGGTTAATGGTTAGGTTTAGTGGTTAGGGTTAGGGGTTATTGCAATTATTTATCAGTCATTCCAAGTACAACTGCGCAATCCCAATAGCTCTTTTTGCATTCAACTACTTGACCTCGTCGCCTATGCGTTCCCTGGTTCCACCGATCCCGTATTTAGGTGATTGGAGTTTTTTTACTTCAGGTGGGGCTACATAACCACATCCAACCAACTAATTCACGCGCAAGTCACTAATGACTACTCTCACCCTGTGGTGGAGTACAGTGTGCGTACCTTCGGTCACGATGGTCGAACTGCAATGACATATGACGTGAGAAAGCGATCCTAGGATTTCTGCAATCAACACAAATTAATTTGCTAATTGTTGGGTTTTACTGGCTATTTATCTATGGTGATATTCCGTTATCGTTGGTAGGATTTTATGGTGTCCATATTTTGTGTGCTAAGGCAAGATTGCAAGCATGAGAATGACAAACCTTGAACCAGTCCATCTTCTCCGTGGTTGTTCGGGAATTCAGAATGAGAAGCTTAGATACGTTTAAACCGCCGTTACTGAGGAAGCTAACGGGTTCGTCATCCAAGGTCAATTGAAGGTTGCGCATAATTCTAAGTATGAACGGATAAACTGTTCAGTCGAATTATCGGATGCAATAAATGATTATTAAACTAAACACGCATCAAACTGCTAAAATGCTGCAAAATTCGTTCCTCGTGACTGTGCAAAGGAAGAATTGTCTAGTTAACAGGTTTGTTAAAATGGCAAACGCGCAGTTGACCAGAATAAACCTTGCTATCGAAATGCTTCAAGATCGTGAGGAACTTATCTATAGAGCTGGACCCTGAAAGTAGTTGTCTGGGATTTTGACCTCGCAGTCAATTAGGAGGTCAAAGACAGTCACAGATGGCTTATTTCTTTTGGTGTTATTTATGAACCTGTCAAAAATTTTCTGAATCATCCATGGGTTTTCAGGACAAAAGTCTCAGTTCGCTGTCGGGCATTTCAAATATTTTGAAATTCGCAAAAGTTTCTTTTGGAAATTCAAATGCGCAGTGAGTTTTAAAAGTACAGCATGGATGCGGCTGCAGAGGAAACTGTGAACTAGTGTTAAAGCAAAAATCAGTAAAATTATAGTGCCATAAAAATATTATTTATGATTCACACGCGAGCTCTCCTTTAAAATAAAGATCAGTGTGAATTATTTCGCGCGCACTTTCTAGCTCATTAGACACTAGAAATTTTCGGCGCTATAGTGTTGAAAACCATGATAACCCCCGACAGTCGTAAAATGACGAACTTCAAAGGACTTTTGTTCTAATAAACCTGTCAAAGGTGCATATTCAGAAAGAACTGCGAGGCGCGCCACGAGGATATTTATAGCTTCGACTACCGGGTCTTAACAAAATCTTCCCAAGCTTTGGGTTTGAAGAACCCATACCGGAGATGCCCCTTCGTCCACCACACCTTCTCCTTTTACTGTAAAAATGTTTTAGAAACAGTTTTTGGAATGTGCAAAGGCTGTCGACACACTTTAACAAGCTGGAAGTTACATTTACTGAAAATGGGTTTAGCAGGCGCCGACGCCATTTCATTTCCAAAATGAACACTGATGGAACAATAACAGGACTGCTCGAAGTCGCTTGCATATTTTTTGACTTCTAAGACTGCTGCAGTCATTTTTTGTTTTAGGCGGCATGGGACTAGAGATATAAGGTGCCTCATCCGAGCAATAGTCAGTGCTGGGAATTCTAAATTAAAGGTATGTGGAAGGGGGGTCAGTATGTTGACTAACTAAAGTTTAGTCAGATGTCCAGGCTGCAATCCTATTAACTCTGGACTATTTGGGATGTAAATGAACGTGCTACCATGAGGTTTGGTGCTAGTGCTGCTCATAGATCGGGGCAACCACGCGAAACTGTCTCGTGAATGCTGAGAACCGGCATACGGCAGTCTGGTGTACTGTGTTGCATATCATGTAGAGGGAGAGTATTATTCAAATTAACAGGACGGCGTATCACTCGGTCTGCAATAAAGTTTAACGGTCAGCACATGGGGCCTAGGCGAATTATATCTCTCAACTCTGAAATGATTAAACTTGCTGCATTGACTATTTTCTGGATTGTCGCTGCCATTTCTGAGGTTTCAGAGACTCGGGCAGATAAGCCCAAGCAGTTTTCTAACCAGTACTTTTACACAGAAGAGCGTAAATGAAGCCTTCAGGCGAACCCCTATATGTTTTCACTTCGTGAAATGATGGTACGCAATGTAAATTTGCCTGTTGAAAGCAGACTATGCAACAATAAATATCTTAATAAAAATTGGGCAACCGATGAATGTTGGCAACTCAAGTTACCTTCTCCAGACTAAGCTGTGGCTAATTACGAGGAAAAGTCGCTATGGGCAATCTATGTTGCGCACCCAATTGCTTACCTAATAATATGAAAAATGCATTAAGCCGGCCAAAGTTTACCCCACAGTTTGATCCAGATACTTAGTTTTATACAACCTCATACCTATTCACATGGCAGTTAAATAATTACAAAAATGACTCGACGTGTCATTTTAATTACATTCAGGGCTCCCAGGTTACAAGCTATATGTTTTGCATGCAAGGGAATTCATACACTTCTAATCGCTATTAGGAGGAGGCTATATGGTTAATAACATTTAGCAGTGGATTTGAGTCGTATTATAAACTAGGCAAGCAACATTAGTAAATGCAGAGGTACGAGGTTTTATGAACGGGCATTTGACGGTCTTAAAAGTCTCGTAGTTAGGAACTTCGTAAAACTGAATTATGCCCTTCATTCAGGATTAATAGAACAACACTACTCATTAATCTTTACGAGTCGAAAACGCATTTCAGAATTTCGACTGACATTTCATCAGTTTGCTTAGCTACCGTATATTCTTTCTGTCCAGCATCTCCGAGGCCTGGAGCCCATAGAACAGATAACTAATGTTTCAGTAGTTACTCTTGTGAGATCTGCATGTACCAAGTAAAACAATAATGTCTATGAGTGATGTTTAGGCCAAGGTTTGATGAGCAAACCCCTAATCCCGACAAGCAGAACTTATTTCTCCGACATATTTTCATGCTTCATTATACTACTGACTTCCCATTAAGACTTACGCATTTAGTCGATGTCCCCATTTCCACCCCATGCGTTCATTTACCTCGCACAGATTGTTCGGTCGCAGTTTTTCTAGAAGATCTCGATAGTAGACAAGCGTGTCCGCTGTCACTGGACTGAAAGAGAGGGGTTTCGTGTGCGGAAATATTTCGGTCATTTGCTTGATTAACTCCATCAGTGAGCGATACCAAATTTCCACTGCCAGGGCACTGAATTTCCTGCGGTTCGAATTGTCATTTAGACAGATAAGACCTTGAAAAATATGTGATGTGGTTAAAATCAATCGAGTATCATAGAAGAATCCGCAAAATCAACATTCAGAAGTTAAATAGCATTACGAACAGCAAAGATGAATGTATAAATTTTAAGAGTTATTTATTTTTAAGCGCCATTTATTGCCTACGGAAGAACAGACTGGATATTTTTTGCAAATTTAGCAAATCCTAAATGATTTTTTCGCATAACAGAAACGAAATTTTTTTTTGTTGTATTACTGTGCGATTTTATTTTGTATGTACATTCGATATTTGTAGTTGGCTATTTTAAACCAGCTGCAAAAGCGCAACATCTAAAATTAATGGTCACAACGTAGCTGCTAGGCTAGTAACAAAATGACAGTTGCAAAATGACAGTTTGTTTACTACAAGTTCAGATGACCACCTATCACGAGGAACCACTGTCACAAGAACTTGAATGTCCGATATTTGCGCTTCAACAATTCGGAACATAACTCCGCTAGGTGTGTGACCAATAGGCAACACACCCACAGTCTACGGGAAATGCATTGCTACCTAAAAATCTTACTGAAGGATGAAGGATGCCCAGAAAAGTCCTAGGGAACACATGGAGTATCGACTGTTAGTTGCCAAGAAACCTTTCTACGTCTTCCTCTTCTGTAGAATTTGGTAATTGAAAATGAATAGAATAACCAAAATCTGAGTATATTAGGGATGGACCTCGAACCTAAGGCCAAGATCGGTTTCCCAAATAATCGATTTTTTTATTTCGGAGAGCATATACACACAAATCCCCTCGGAAACCAGCATTGGAAAAATTCGTAATGAGTGAAATAATTTGCAAATGGAAAACGTCATATTTAAAGAATTCCAGTCAAATAGTTCCAGCTTACAACTCCAATGCAAACTAGTTCGGCCTGAAAGGCTTGGCATTTAAATAGACTGCATTACTTATTTATCTCCAAGTAGTAGTAGACCATGCGAGTACCAAACTGAAACGACGCACCAGCCAACAAGGTTTGCGAAAGCAACGTCTGCTACTTCGAGGCCGGCGGCTTTTTATACCTCCCTTTACTATGCCTTATTGGGCTGTAGCAGTCAACATGGAACGCACACTTTCCCTGATATTTCAAAGAGAGACCAAAACAGACCTGCAGTAAATGGTGTATCGCACGAAATGTTAACAGGAATTCCGAAGCCTGTTTACGAGTAGAAAGGATTACTTGAGTTGAGTTGCAATATTGATCAGCGGGCAGCATAATCTTCAAATATTTTAGTCAAGCCAGGATGCCGGCGTCCAAATGTAATTCGTTCAGTTCACCTAAAAAATGACTACGAAGGTTGTGTCGGATTTGTTTGTTGGCTGTCCCTTTCCTTACAAATCCAAGCATGTCTTATAAAAAAACTTGCGCAGAAATCTCTTTTATTTCACTCATTCGGCGGCCATCAATGTTATTATTGCGTTGTTTACTCAGAGAAATGGCAACTTTTGGTTGCAAAAAGCTCTATACCTCTCAAAACAATCTTAAACACAACCTGTCACTGCACCTTACAGATTTTCCAAGGCAATGGTTGTATATTTTTCATGTTAGTAATATCCTAAATTCCTAAGATTTACAAAGATATCATTTGGCCCCACAACATTCTACAACAGACACTGATGATGGCTTATACTTCCAAGAGAACAAGGACGTACAGAGTGGCACGAAGCTGTTTACCTCGTCATTTTTCCCATTTTAAAAATTTGTACTTGCGAGTATTTTAAAAGCAAAGGCTGCAATTTTTTGAAGTATAAAATGTAAAAAGGATGTAATTTATTATCAAGTGAGTTAAGTGACAGTTATTTTGTGTAGGCTTTCCGTGAAATGCGCAACGACCTATGAGGGCAAGTAAAATCGATGAAGAAATATTCCAGAACCTACGTAGTCATGTTTGCCGGTAGCTTTAGTCAGCGTCATCTTGGCGTGGCTGCAGTATCTGAGGATTGTCCAGTACGCAGATCAATATTACAATCTCACCTAAATAATCCCACCTAATCGAAAGCACATGTTGAATTCCGGTTAACAGTTACCCAATGTAACTGAACAAGTTTTTGTACTGATGAAGTTTTGGTGGACATCCGCACACAACATTCTTTTCAGATGTAACAGTTATCAAAGTTCATTTTAGAGGAAAACTAGACGTAGAATTCTGACCTAGTCTTTAGCAAATCAAATGCTTCCCAGATGACATATTTCTCGTTATGTCAAACACACTTTTCCAGGTGACGTTGACATACACCTCTTTTTTTCCGGTAATGCAAAACCCCAGGTTAATTGTCTATTCTAATATTTACATAATATGCTTTCCACAAGACAAGAAATAATTTATGTACAGTAGCACAGAAACGTTTATGCAGAAGGCGAAATGGTCCAGTTTACATTAAAAGCGAAGCTTTTCAAAGAAAATCCACTTACCGAACATCCCAGGAATTTTTTCGAAAACAGTGAATTCCGACAACAGGATTGTTCCACGCGCGTTCTGCTTCTGATTTTCATCAGCAATAGTAAGCAGAGCCATTGTCGAAGGTGTAAATATCCACACGTAGCCTTCTCCAAATACCTCAAGTAGGTACTCATGTTCAGTTCCCTTCAAGGTTTGCGCAAGGTATAGGAGAGCATTAAGATCATACCTGCCAAGAAATATTGACGACAGTTGAAAATATGTGTTACGCTAAAGAAAAATCTGGTAAACCTATCAGTAAATATTTATTATTTAATTATGCTTTGTGGGCTCAGTCTAAAGAAACGGCCTTGTGAGGTTTTGGTTAGAGGAGCACTAAATTATCGGCCAAGCAAAAGAATTCCACGTACTACAATGGCATACAGTTATAGAAAATGAAATGTGTTTCATCTCCTTTCCTTTCTGTTCAACAGAGGCGGCCCTAAAGATTTCTCGGATTCTATTAATGTCCGAATAGATGTAATACGGACACATAATTTGCCCCAAAGCCCAAAAGTAGGCATGCGAATTTGCGGATTTCAAAATTACAAGCGACTGCACGGCATAAATTATTGTGAATTATTTTTGCGCCATGGAATTTTCCCTTAGCTATTATATCCGTTGTCTGATATTGGTATCCAAGTTATAAGTGTATCCATTAAACCCCAGTCAGTGCCAATAAGGAACCGAATGAGTAGCCTCGAAAACCCTTGTATCGTCCGCCGCTGCTCCACGGTGCAATCAGACTGATTACGTGCGTTGTCCTGTTTGCCCACTTATTTTTGTTTTTACTTCACTGAAATAGCATTCATACAAACTACGCTTGTACACACTTATTTCGCTGTCCCTAGCGACGGCTTGAAGGGCAAAAATCGGAAGGCAAGCTTGCAATTCACGTCATGAATGGTGAAGACTGTACAGTAGGTGGGCTAACTCATGAAAGGTCAACCGAAATTCCGAAATGCGTTTTCGGTTCAAAAAGATTAATTTAACAGAGTTAAAGAACTAATCATCAAGCAACATAATTGTATAATAATTCAGTTATCTCAAGATACCGACTTTCGAAGGAACTTCTTTGCGGCAGCATGCAAAAGCTATACTCTGCGAAAAACGACAACTTAAATAGCAGGCGTTTATCTCATTGATTTTCGATGCCATTAAAAATCGAATTATTTTTCGTGGAAAACATGCATAAAATGTTCAGTCTCCTACTCATTCCGTAGGAAATTACGTCTTCTTTCCATTTTATGCTCGGAAGCAGGCTATAATTCAGTTTTCAAAAACTTTTTCCATTCCCGAATGATTTTGAGCCCGACCTGCCGTCACACTCGCATTCAGTGTTTCAAAACTACAAACCATATATTTTCCACGTAAGGAAAACAATACATTTCTCTACGGTATTAAGTGGACACCATATAGGGTCCATAAAATTCAGCAGTGGATTTGAGCCACAATGCTAACTTTACAAGTCACATTAGTAAATGTAGAGACATGACGTTTTATTAACGGCCACTTCAAGGTATTAAAAAATCTCACAATTAGAAACTTTTTAAAACCAAAGTATACCCCTGCTTCGAGTAAAAAATTTGATGAAGACGTAATTTCCTACCGAATGAGAAAAAGAATGAATATTTTCACTTATGTTTTCCATAAAATATGATTAAATTTTTAATGGCATCAAAAGTCAGGGGGAAATATGCATGCTATTTAGGTAGTCATTTTTTGCAGAGTATAACTTATGCTTGCTGCCGGCGTCCTGGGGTAACTGAATTATTATAGAACTATGCTGCTTGATGATTAGTTCTCCAACTCTACTTAATTCATCCTTTCGAAACTAAAACGCATTTCGGAATTTCGGTTATTTTTTCATGAGTTAGTCCACCTACTATAATGCGCCTCCTTTTTTTCAATTTCCACATTTATATTGGCTGGTCATTTGGTAGTTTAGGAAATGGGTAAACGTAGTCGTTCGGAAAAGAGCTTTGTTTGCGTGACGTTTCGTTTCCACACTCGAATTCCCATTATCAAACGCGGAATCAGATAAGGAGTAGTGTGTTGCGAAGATGTGGCAACGTCAGCTGCTCTGCCACCACATACCTATCAAAACTGGCGGCTCCGTCATGCCCGCAACCGAGTTGTTAATCGCTGTAGTTTCATCACTCCTGCGGATTCTTGGGCGAAATGGCTCCCTGCTGCCAGTTGCCAATTTTGATAGGTATGCAGTAGCTTGGCAACAGTAGCCTATAAATACCGCAACTCCTGTGAAGTTCGCTCCCCTTACCTGCTTTTGTCTCTGATAATGGATTGAAGTGTGAATCCAAAAGTCGTTAATAAACTTTTACTACTGAGGATGTGTTCTATGCACGCCAGGCTTATTGGCTGCTCCCAACAGGCCTGACGTACCTGCTTAAATTAAAATCCAGGATATATTGACTGTTATGCTATTCAGATGTGACTGAGACGGCGTATGATTTCAGTGGCAAGTTAATTAGTATTGCAGAACATTCAAATGAAATATTCTCCCACTTTGAAATGCTTTTGCGTTTTCCACGCTGTTTTGCATGACCGCTATACCAGCTTTGGAAGGAGATACCCCAAATCTACGGCTGCCTTGCCAAACTTTTGAGGCAAATGAATGTCAGTTCCGTTGCTTTTACCTCCCTAATTTACCGTTCACCGTAAATAGTCATTTTATTTAAAGTGTACATTCAGAAATAGATAAAGAATTATATTGTCCTGTTTAAATTAAAAAATTATGAAACCTTCCGTGCAGTGGCAAGTTCTGAAAAAATAGAATTTTTTCCATTAGTCTCTTGAGCACGTTGTTTGGAAATGCAAGTGTTTACATATCAAGTTAGTTATTTATCGAACTTAAGAAATCTGTTGAAGCCGGACTCAACTAGGTCCTTTCAGTTTATAAAATAAAAGCTTTTGGGAAATCCATCCTCTGCACTTTGCAATGGCCATTCTACCAGCCTTCAGAAGCATCCTTCTGCCTATGATTAAATTTAGGCTTTGCAAAATTTGTGCTTAAAAATCGCATCTTCAGGGCAAACAAAAATGTACGTAGCAAACTGAACAATTTATTTGCACACATAATTGACCCTATACCAAACTTAATTCCTCGTCATCCCTGTTTTGGACGCAGTCGCCTAGTAGTTATCACAAAACAAAGGGCCTTTTGGAACTACAGGTAATGCCAAAAACTTTCTATTACTTACGGGGTTCCATTGAAAATTATAATCCGGCCAACGGACTCCCAGATGCGTTTAAGAACATTCAACAAGGTGCCCACGCAGGTAACGCGGTCGTCCGGTAGGAGCTTAGTGCAGTTGATTAAGGTCTTCATGGTCAGCCCCTCAAAGGGCAAAAGATTCTCAATCTCGAAGCTGCAGGCATCAAATGTCGGGAAAATAATATATTAGAAGGTATTTTGACAAACTTGCATAAATCATTTGCTGCAGTCTTGAAAAACTCGATGATCCCCCTGTGTGATTCGAACCCACGACACCAAGAACAAGGCTTGTGCACCGCCAATGGGCATAAAAGGTTTTTACCTAACCTTTCGGTTTTCACTTCCTCTATGTCCTCGGTAAACGTCTTGCACTTTCAGGGGCTTAGAGCCACGTCAATGCTTTCGTGAGTACTCATAAATGAAATAAAACCGATTTATTCTACCAACATTATGATGACTGTCGCCTTTTAATTTTCTCAGAAATTAGCTATGAAGTTGGAGTAGATCAGTTTATTCAAGGTCTATAGGCACAGACCAAGAATTTTATGCACTGATATTTGCAGTTGCGAAAATTCCCATTGTAAAATTCAAAACGCAATTTGACGGGCATACGTCTGCTTTCAATAAATTCTCTTCAGGCCTGTGATGCTTCACTCTCCCCCTCCCCTCTCCAAACCCGAAATACAGTTTAATTATCTACTTGTCCGTATCCTTTAATTAATTACTTCAATAGCCATATAAATGTACAGCCTGAAGAGAATTTATCGAAAGCAGACGTATGCTCGCCAAATTGCCTTTTGAATTGATATATGGGCTAAGCTTTTGGCTAATACCTGTGCTATTAATATGGTATCACCTTACCCTAAATTATGATGACTGTGATCAGAAGTGTGGGCGAGGTTTGGTCCTGCAGCCCCACTTGAGTGATGTCATATGGATAGCTTTCTAAAAGAAATTGGTAGATGCAAGTATGCCGACTTCATAAATACCATGTATTTGCGTCTTCCTTACCGTTTTAATCCAGCGAGTGGCTGTGCCACGGGGGAGGAGTGCTTATACCCCAGCCTCGGTTACTTCAGTTATCAGTTTACACGCGCTTCCTTCCGCGTGGTTTGAGCCCTACCTGCGCTCTCTCTAATCCAGCGAGTGACCAGGTAGACTTATTAATGGAATTGTTCGAACGGTGTGGATCTCCGTCGATTCCACTACAGTGGCCACGCACTGCGAATTACCACGCGGTACCCTCAGTGTCCTTCCAGTTGTGACTGCGCTCTCCTTATTCTCTCAGTCCAGCGACTGTGAAACAGGTGACTGTTTTCGAGGTTAATGTCCAAAGTCCCCTGCTTCAGTTTGCAAAAACACAAACGGAGCAAATCAGTTTGCCTTTCCTAAACGCCGACTTAGACGTCTCAGTATACAGAAAGTTCAAATTCTTGCAGACTTGTATTTTTTTTATTCCGAAGATAGGTCTTCACTATACTTTTAGGGGAACTTACTTAACGACTGATTTCCTGGGGGATCGCCCACTCTTGGTGTTTCGTCTTCATTTATGGAATTTAGACAATATTGCACATTCGCGCCTTTTACTACTACTTCTACTACTACTACTACTACTACTACTACTACTACTACCACTACTACTACTACTACCACTACTACTACTACTACCACCACTACTACTACCACCACTACTACTACTACCACCACCACTACTCCTACTACTACTACTACTTCTACTACTACCACTACTACTACTACTACTACCACTACTACTACTACCACCACCACTACTCCTACTACTACTACTACTAATTCTACTACTACCACTACTACTTCTACTACTACTACTACTACCACTACTACTACTACCACCACCACTACTCCTACTACTCCTACTACCACTACTACTTCTACTACTACTACTACTTCTACTACTACTACTACTGCCGCTACTACGGCAACGACCACATATCATTGCTGCCAATTTTGCCATCAGTGGTAACAATAATAGCAGTAGTAGTAATACTTACAGACAGCGAGCGCCTCCATTCTCACACAGCTAACATTATCATAGCAGGGTCAGAAAGTTAGCAAGTGTCTGCATGCACAAAAGAAACTCTAAGACATTTAAGAGGGTAATTGAAAGGCTCTGCAACATATAGGAGATAAATGACAAGGCCACGAAGCAGCTGCTACCTGAGCTCTCCCTGGCTTCGTTGACACACTTCCGAGAGTGGCTAAAATGCGACTTGTTATAACATGATTGCAATAACAGTTTGTTTTTACGTCGATTCTACGTCGATGGTCACACCAAAATGCTGGAGAGGTGCATATTCGCAGCCCAGCCCTTATCCTGTTATCTTTATCTATGGAGAAATTGGACGGAGCGGTTGTTATCAAGGCTAGAGCAAATGCATAAAATTTGCGGATGATTGGTAGTGTCGATTTCCTTTCGCGGTGGAGCGGCCATTTCCCGCCGAGGTTTAGTTCTGCAGCTTCACTTGATTGATACCATATGGTGAGCTTCCAAAAACAAGCTTAGTAGACGCGAGTACTTTGACTTTACGTAAATTACGTATTCGCGCCTTCCTTGTCACTTTAATACTGCGAGTGGCTGTGCCAGGGGTGAGGAGTGTGTTATGGAGAGTACAAGCAGCGTAGGGCCACGGCACAAGGCGCTGAACAGGGGACCAAGCCGGCGGCATGAGACACGCGTGAAGTTAGACGGCCGACCGGCATGCACTGCAGCGCCGAGCACGTGTGGTGGTTTTGTACGTACGTGGCCCAATCAATGGCTGGTCGAACATTCAAGACGTTACCACCGGAGGGCTATCGCGCACAGGCCATTGGTCGGAATGTTCTAGAACTCACTTGAGCCACTATAAATAGCGCACCTTTCTTACTAGAGAAACCCCCTCGTGTCCGCAAGTTTCCAATAAAGTGCTCGTCGTCCGAACCGGCTCTCTTCCTTTCCTACCTTACTTCCGGGTCATAACAACTGGCGACGCAGGTAAGATAGTTTATTCGGAACGGTTGGCCCAGCGACGACAAAGTACATCTATCAATAAAGCCTTTCAGGAACAGAAAGGAGCAGTTGTATAGCACAGACGACTGCATAATGTGCGATGGTAAAGTGGTGATCTCCTGTTCAGCGCCTTAGGACGTGGCCCTACGCTGCTTGTACTCTCCATAACAGAGTGCCTATACGCCAGCCTCGATTATTTCAGGCATCAGTTCATACGCGCTGCCCTGTGCGTGCTTCCAGCCCTGCTCGCGCCCCTCTTTATTATACTGATCCAGCGACTGACTAAGTAGGCTTGGTAGGGAAAATGTTCAGACGGGCTAGAACTCCATCGACTCCACCACAATGGCCATGCACTGCGAATTACCACGCGGTTCCCTTCGGGGCTTCCCATTTGTGGCTGCACCCTCCGTATCCCAATAATCCAGCGAGTGGTTGTGTCGTGGAGGGGTGTGTACTCGCAACCTTCATGCGCTTCCCTGCGGACGCTTTGATCTCTGATTGACCTCTCTTTCCCTTTTTATCCAGCGAGTGGTTACGTTAGGTATGTTAACTAAAATTGTTTTAGTTATCTAACCGTCTGGTATCAGTCAAGTGGGCTGCAAAATCAAACCTCGCCGAAGTGTGTTTAGAGACGTTGGGGCATCACGTTTACAACTGCTTCTGTTCGCGTTTAACGAGTAGCTCCCATCTTTCCGCTTTAAAATCTGACTAATTTCCATGACTGCCAGTAGACATGAATAGTTTTCAAATTCTGTATAATGAATGTAGTGCAAAACAATGCAAAACGCACTGAAAGTGATTTGGATGATCTTGCGTGTTCCTCTCCTCCTGAAGATACTTTAACTCGTTGACGAGCAGCTGGGATCCCGGGATGTTCGTGTTATACACAACCAGAGCAATGTTCCAACTGAAGGCTTTGAGGAAATCAACCAGGGCTCTCGCCACATGCCATGTCAGGGGTTCCAGACGTACTGCAAGATGCGCATCTTCGAGCTAAAAAAACATGGAAACAGAATAATTTCATCAAGAAAAGATAGGCAAGAATTCGTTCGGCTAGTTCTCAGAATTTCAAAGTCTGTACATCAAGACAATCACATTTCCCGGAATAAACAGGGTGGAGCTTCATACCACAGTTATTGTTTTGCTTAATGTAAGACGGTATATGCTTATGTCTTCATTATGAAACTGTTAGGTGTTTTGTAAATTGCATGTCTACACTGATCAGATTGTGTAAGCTAAAGCCAACAAAAATGCGTGGAAATATTAAATAGATGGAAAAACCTGTTTTTTGAAAATTCATAATACTCGCAGACCTTTGGAATTAACAGGGACCTTATGCAAAGATAAAACCTAACAATGAAATCCGTTTAAGATATTATGGAACGTTGAATGCTGATGCATGCCTTATAGTAGCTAAAATTTCCCTTTTTTTCAAAATCAAGAATCAAAAGCAAACAAAAAGTAAAAAAGCTTTCGCGCAGTTTATTCCGAAAGTGAGACAATGAATGGCTTAAGGTCTACTCCGTAGGGCAAACTAGGTAACTTAGGACGACGTTTGATAAAAATAGATTATGCGTGTTCAATTAAATAATATTTTCCATCTTAAAGGACCCTTAAGTAACTTCGCCGATGCTTCTTGTGCTTCGGCGTCCTACGGAGCGAGCCAAATGCAAACCATAGACCATTTATCATCACTGCTTAAACGCTTTTTGCGACTGTTCGGCAATTGCGAGGGTTTAATGGAGCAATTTCTGCAAACAGGAATCAAATTTCGCAAAAAGTCTTTAATATCAATTCAAAATTTAGGTCGACGCAAAAAAATAAGATGAAATTTCCACAGAAAGGCTTTTTTGCCTTTTTCCGAAAAAATCTAACATTCGAACTCACTTTTAAACAATAAAAAACTGTGATTCTTGTATTAAAGGTACTTCGACGACAAGTTAGCACACAAGTAAAAAAGGAGAAAAAGTTAAATGTAATATGGTTTTGTTGGCTATGGCAATAGCCTTTTTTATCTGACTATTTCAGCCACCACATTCATTAGGCCACAGGCGACTAACTCAAACTCTGATGAGTCGTTCAACATCATATCATCTTCCATAACAAGCATCATTTTCATTTGTAATCCACGGAGATGGTGTAATGAACCAGATAAGAAACGGGGAATACTAGTCGGTAGATCAGCTCCCGTTTATACAGTTGACTTTAAAGCCCTCAAAGATAGTCAATGCCTTTTGACATTCTCGAAAGAGAGGGAGAGGGGACGTCCTGTGGAGGAGGGGAAAACAGGACCGAAATGAAGAATTAAAAGCCAATACGATCAGAATGTCATGTCCAGCAAAGGCTCAGCAGGACTAAATGCCATGTGGTCATCGGAAAGTTGCGACTTTAAAGAACGATGTTAAATATCCGCTCTGCGTTCATGCAGCCATGAAATGAACTGAAAGCTGGCCTGTACATTTGGCGGGGTCCAAACGTCGCAGCAATAGGATTTTCTTCGGACACATGAATATAGACCCCGCGGCACCGGAAGTGGCTTCGTGCTAAATTTCAGGGCGTCGTTAGTCCTGTCTCCTAGTTTTAACGAATATCCTAACCCTGGCGTGAACCTTCGGAAACCCGACCCTTATTGTACCCTAAATCCCAACCGTTTTAGCAGTAGCTCTGACCTCCTGGGGATTAAGGGAAGTCCAGTTGCAATTTTAGGGGCTAACATTCCGTTCTCAAACGCTATCTGGTACATCCGCGTGGTTCCTACCGAAAGATTGGCTCAATGAAAAACGCTGTAAATGGGAAACAATTTGAGGCTGAAAACACTGTTCTTCGTTCATCCGGAATAGGGAAAAAACAGCGATAACTTTCTTTCATTTCCCTGGCGTTAGTAACCCGCCAATGTGAGTCGTACTGGAAACTTGAGCGACATTCATTTCTGTTTATTTTATCTATTCACCATCTTGTGTAAGACTCATGTTTCTTTGCGGTGGAAGGCTTTGGTTCGCCTACTGGAATTAAAGCGTTATTTTCACCTGCTGATATTCGTTTTGTTTTAAACCGCTGTCATTCTATGGCGAAAATTTGACCGTACTAGCTCTGGAGGTCAGGCACACATATGACTGTTCTGACATAAGTCGTATTACCGGAAGATGCGAAATTGCACGTTACGTTTCTTTTTAAAGCGTCTTAACTACCTAACTAAAAGATCCTTTTTCTTTGGTTGGTTGGTTGGTTCATTCATCATGGTAATTCTCTTTCCTGCGTCTTGCATCAGCGCATAAAATCCGAGATCTGTAATTGGGTGAATATTTATCTATAACCCATATCCCTAAAAAATGAAGTTTAAGAAGATCCTACTACAAAGGCTTCAAATAAATGTTTTGTAGGTTTTCACAAACGCATGGTACATGACCTATCTTTTAACAGGTCGATTAAGAACATCGAAAGACGTAAAGCGTTCACCGGCATTTCAAGGACACGTTGACATTCACCAGACTCCACCATTCTCAAAAAACCACACAGGAATTTTACGGGAGAAACATTCTCTTGGTGGGCTTTTGATCACACATGCCGATTCTAATCAAGTTTCTGAGTCCTCGACCTGCCTGTCAACACCCCACCTTATGACAATGATTATTCCTAGGACGTACAGATCAAGAAAAGCAAGCAATATTCTCTATGCATTGATCCATCGCATGTCAAACAATGCGCGATCGGGGAGCCAATGCAGTCAATTCACCTGGAAACGTTTTGGAATCTGTGATCAAAATAAGGCAGTTGGTTAACCGGCTCACTTCACTTTGTACTGCTTATTGTAGGGTACTTAAGGGAAAACAGCATAAAAAGAACATTCTTAGGCGTTTTTCTGTCTATGTTGTTTTGCTCATTCGGTTATGTGTATGGACAGGTTTTATGTCCTCTTCAAACATGTGTTTATCCATATGAAATTTTTTTGGGGGGGTTTCGGCATGTCCACTCTTCATAAAAACTGTTATTTCTAAACAACGAAAGGCTAGGATATGGTTTATGTTATGGTGAGTGCAAGCGGCGTAGAGCTACGGCCTAAGGCGCTGAACAGGGGACCAAGCCGGCGGCGTGAGACTCCTGTGGAGTTAGACGCCTGACCGGCGTGCACTGCAGCGCCAAGCACGCGTGGTGGTTTTGCTCACGCGTGCGGTCCAATCAATGGCTGAACGTTTCCGCGGGGGGACTATCGCGCACGCGGTGGCCAATCAGCGACTAGCACTCCCCCGGCAGGAACGTTCTGGAACAGCCTCAACGACTGGCACGCCATTGGGCGGAATGTTCCAGAACGCACAGGGGCCAACAAGCTCTAACCCCTCCTTTTCGCAAGTTGCCAATAGAGTGCTTGTTCTCCGAACCGGCTCTCTTCCTGTTCTGCCCTCCTTCCGGGTCATAACAGTTTATGGCCGGGGTTGCTTACTCCGGAGAGCACTTGTGTTGAGCAAAACAGCTGAACATCCAAGAACTTTGTAATATCACTAATTTTTATCCTTCACATTGCCACCAATTAAAAGGGGACACTATTTTTGCCACTTGATGATAGTAGTAAATGCATCCTATGCCCCTTTTCACACACTGTCAAAAAGGTATTACATTTCAGAAGATGAAGATGCGATCACTGGAACAAGGAAGTTATTTGCCTGACGTTTCGGATTCTCACTCGAATCCATCATCAGAGACATTCGCAGATAAAAATGATGGTGGCACCAGGAGTGCAGTATTTATAGCACGTGGCTGCCGTGGGACCGTATGCGCACTGCAATTAACAGTTCTCGCGATCACCGCTGGGGTCGTTATTGATGCTGTGGTCATGGTTCTCAGGCCCGCAATCCATCAACAAGCATGGTGACCTCCCGGTACCCTATTCCGTACTGCGATCTTCCCTGGGCAGGAGAATCAGTCATTTGGGGAGGGCGCGGTCGAGCAATTATCATAGTGACAGTGAGCCAGTTTGTCGAACAATCGTCACACCAACATCCAGCACGGATGAAGAAATCACGGCAATTAAAGACTCGGACTTGGACCAACAAGCCACCACCGCATCAATTACGACCCCAGCGGTGATTGCGAGAACTGTTAATTGCAGTGCGCATACGGTCCCACGGCAGCCACATGCTATAAATACTGCACTCCTGGTGCCACCATCACCTTTATCTGCGAATGTCTCTGATGATGGATTCGGGTGAGAATCCGAAACGTCAGTCAAATAAATTTATTGTTCCAATGATCGCATCTTCATCTTCTGAACTGCTACCTGGAACACACCTGTTCGCTTCTATCAAGTATTACATTGTCGCATTTTTTCTCCGATGACTAACTTAAAGCACCTTGACCTCCCTCAGGCAACAGCCTTTGTGAAGTCTTTTTATTTCTTTCTCGGGCTCGTGGAAATAAATATTGTCAGTTATTCTTTTTCAGTACAGTTGCTCCCCCGAGGAATTAACCTCAGCCATAAGCCATACGCTTTGTATATGTTTTTGATTAAAGTTAAGCAGTCGATTATTGGTTGGGAGTTTTGGGTGATGTAGCTCGGCCGATTCTCGAGTGATTGGAGATTTTTCGTAAATCAAGGCACCTTTTAGGCTAGACCAGGTACCTAAAGTTTTTTTTTTTAAATTTCCTCCAGGCAAGACTCTAATTCCTAAATGTAATTATCGGCAACAGCAGCTGCTTCTGACCGGCTGAGGCAACTGCGTTTTATCTATTTTTAAATCACCGCTTTTGCACATGGCCCCTGGCAACAGATAAATCTTTCGTTTTGCCATATTTTGGACTTGCAGATGCTGAATTTATTTACTAAGTGGGACACCTTCACAGCAGAGAGGCAGTATATTCATGCAGTAGAGAACACTTTATGACAACTCCGACTTTTCCTCCCCACTGGCGGTACCGATAGCCTGCTTCGGCATAATCGTAAGACATGTCCGTCAGTTTTTCTTATTCTCAGTGCAGTTTCCAAAACGTTAATCACCAGCCTCTATGTCCG
This sequence comes from Spirometra erinaceieuropaei, assembly GCA_902702965.1. Lineage (NCBI taxonomy): Eukaryota > Metazoa > Platyhelminthes > Cestoda > Diphyllobothriidea > Diphyllobothriidae > Spirometra > Spirometra erinaceieuropaei. The sequence goes on along the minus strand of CACRXP010000029.1, from coordinate 270,378 downwards.
GGTATTACTCATCCGGGTTTCGGCGGTGTGGAACAACCACAAAAGTCCACCAGGCGAGGGATGGGGTCTCTTGGTCAGGAGCTGAAGAAATTCGTACATGGATGTTCGAGAGGGCCACTGGCGGCTGACGGGGCCGTTTGATCTGCACAAGAAGACCAAACCAGATGCAGTCCAAACGGGATTTCCGCTTAGCAGAGAAGTAGGTATTCGTTCGATGTAATCTCTAAGACGCGTCAACAGTCGCCTTGCGTGTGATGCGGCTGTTTCACGCACGCAGGCGAGCCAAGTTGTACTTATGCACGAAGCCTACGCTTAAATTCCCTGGGAACCGGCTGGAGTAGGGGTCTATGAATTCTGTCCTTCTTCTCTCCTTATATGAGCTAGTGCTTTGGGAATTTGGGCAAAGACATCGTGCATAAGTACAACTTGACCCATTTGCTCATGTTAAACAGACGAAACTAGTGATGCCTCGTAGACACTGTCATGAGCGGTCGCGTCTTCCTCGTGACTGCCTTGTAAAAAGTACCGTTACAGTTTCTATGGGAAGTGTATGTCTTTTAGAAAGTATTTTCAGGGGCTTCCGAAGGAAATATGCAGTAGCAAGAGGAAGATTGGTCGAGCGTCGGAACGGTCTGTTTATTGTTCTGAGCTTTCGAATTCGTGCGGGAGTCCATCGTAGGAGACAGTTGCGACTACGGCGCAGGGGACATTTAAGGCGTGCTAGCCAATCACTGACGGGCGACGCAAGACCGGAGGTGGCTGCGCAGGACTTTGTACGCGGGCATCAGATCGAAAAATCGATTGACTCAGTCACATCCGAGGTCCATGCAACAATCAGTTCTCGAACTGTGTTGTTTCCGGTGAGGGTGATTATATTGGTGACTGCGAGTTTAATTTCATGACCCATTTCGTTTGTGTGCGCAGTCTATTGTGATAATTAGTTGCCCGGCCTCTCAGTCAGCTTACAGTAGGTAGGTTAACTCATGAAATGTCAGCCAAAATTGCAAAATGAGTTTTTGTTTGGAAAAGATTAATTGGGTAGGGTTGCAAAACTAATCAACATGCAGCATAATTCTATAATAATTCAGCTACATCAGGATGCTGGCTTTCGAATAAACTCCTTCCTGGCTGCCTAAAAATGCTATACACTGCAAAAAACGACTTCTTGTGTAGCATGCATTTTTTTCACTGATTTTTGACGCCCTTAAAAATTCAATCATATTTCATGGAAAACATGCATAAAAATATTCATTCTCTTACTGATTCGGTAAAAAATTACGCCTCTTTCCGATTTTTTACACGAAGGAGGGGTATTATTAGGTTTTCAAAAATTTTTTCAATCCCCGAATAACTTTGAATCCGACCTGCCATTACACTTGCATTCAGGGCATCCAAACTATAAGCCATATATTTCCCGCGTATAGAAAACCATTTATTTCTCTGCGGTATTAAGAGGAATTGATTTGAGCCATATTGTTAACTACAAGCTTCATTGCTAACTGCAGAGACACGAGGTCTTATGAACGGGCATTTCACGATCTTAAAAAATTTCAAACTTAGAAGCTATTTTAAAATAGATTTATACCCTTCTTTCGAGCATAAAATTGGAGGAAGACGTGATTCTCTGCCGGATGAGCAAAAGAACGAATAGTTTTATACATATTTTCATGAACATAATTGAATTTTTAAGAGCATCGAAAATCCGTGAGAAAAATGCATGCTGCATAAGTAGTCGTTTTTTGCAGAGTAGAGCTTTTTCAGGCAGCCGGGAAGGAGTTTATTCAAAAGCCAACATCCTGAGGTAACTGAATTATTATAAAATTATGGTGCAAGTTAATTAGTTTCACAACCCTATTTAGTTAATCGTATTCAAACGAAAACGCATTTCGGACTTTCGGTTGACATTTCATGACTAAGCCAACCTACTATATGCTCGTGTATGCGTTTTTATTACGCTAATGCACATGACGGCTTTGGGGCGGTGTTTAATTCCTACACCCACTTCCACAACATGCACCCGGTCGCTTCTGAAACGTTTCCTAATATATTGCACAGAAAGCCATATCCTTGGTGATGTTGCTGTTGGGGTCCTATGGAGGGCGACCGCGTAGACAGCGATTTATAAATGCCCCCGGATGGCCATTCTGCATAAACGAGCGCAGAAATAACGGACCTCATTTGCTTTTTCCTCCAGTTTTCTGAAACAGGTCTGGATCTATTTAAAGAGCGTTTTGCGTACTGCTTTGTATGCGACCCACCAGATGGCCGCTGCGAAAACTAAGAAGCTGTTTTGTTTCCGTTTCCCTGCGTAGTCACCTCCAGTCCTGCGCCATCCCTCGATGATTGGCTAACAAACCCCATCAGTTTCGTTTGTTTTGTTGTTGCTGCCTACTCTGGCAATAGGTTCCTGCATGAGATCGAATGCTCAGGACAAAAAACCACTGTTCCGGTGCTCGACCAGCCTTCTTCTTACGCAAGAGCTTCCTACGTGCCATAATCAAAAAAGCCCTTTCATCCCATCTTGAGGGGATCGAGGATTGATGGCGGGATCTACCCCTTGTTCTCAAAAAACGGAACAGATTGGGGTTTGCTACACCGCCGTTTCTAGGGCGTAATTCTTCTTTTGATATGAGGTTAACAATCGGGAGATGGCACCCAAAAAATCCGCCTAACCAAAGCAGCCTGTCTTACGGGACAGGTGGTAATAGGGGTTTTACGTGTGGTGGCTGGTCGGGATGTACGATATTAGCCGACAGAAAGCCTTATTCGAACAGTTGAATGATCGATGCTGGCCCGCTCTCCGTCTCGTTATTAAAAATGGCTCGTCAAAGGCAGTATAGTGGTAACGGACGAGTGGAAGGCGTATAATCGTTTTCCCTTAGAAGGTTATCTACATTTCTCTGTTAACCACTCAAAGAACTTCAAGGACCCTGCCAATGAGGCATACCGGTGTAGAATGAAAAGGCAACTCCACGAAGGAGGCCCTGTATGTGGTCAAGCTGTGTGGGCTCACATAAACGAAGTACAGTATCGTCTTTGGTTTGGCCTCAATGCCATGTCTTTGACAGATGCCTCGGAACTGTTCCTGTCCCATGTTGTGCAGACTTATCCTATTTAAAAGTTATTTTGTTTTGTAATAAACTGTCATAATGCAAATGTATGCCGTATATTCAGGTGTACGTATGTAACGATGGGGAAGGTTGGGTAACAGCGACCATTGTTCATGTAACCTCCTGCGATGTTCGTTCGGCCAGCCCATGTTAGGCCGTCGCGGAAAGTCTAAGTAATGCGTGATGGTAGGCCTTCAACCGCTGATATAGCTGAAGGCGTTTGAGTCCACTGTTAAACGTATTATTTCGGATTTTTTTGGGTGCCATCTCCCGATTGTTAACGGGTTTGAGTTCCGAGACGTTGACGAGACCGTATGTAATCTTGTCATGTGACTATTATTTAAGAATTTTATCCTCTTTTTGCAGATAGTTTCTAACATGAACAGAGTTATCGATGGCAAAAACGTATATGAATCATTTTTCGAAAGGGAACCTCATAGGTTTCTTTGTATCTTCCGGCTCTTAAGCATTTTGTTTCAAATGTGAGTATGTAACTCACCTCAAAGTCCCCTATTCTGTTGGGCATCCAGGTTATTGTTGGTAGGCCTAGGGAGGAAGTGATTTGAAAGAAAAGGTGTAACAGTCGATCGTGTATGGGTCGATCCACCATAGCGCCAAAGTCGTTGATGACGAGGATACTGGTAACTGCGTGATCCTGCGGGCGCAGAGACTGGAAGAGTTTACAGATATTTGATTGGATGGAAAGCGGGTGAAAAACTGTAATCATCTTTGAGGTATACTGCGCGTCCAACAGGAGGTGGTTATATGCTTTCGTGAGTTTCGCGATTTTTCGTTTTATATACGTGTCTTCCTCCACCTTTCGGACAGAAGTCACTTCGAAGACGAAACCCTGCAACTTCAGCCGTACAATGTCCATGCGGTGATCAGGCAAACTCCGGCAGGAGCGTGTCCACTCCTCAATTTCCCCGATCGAGCTCTGTTTGCCTTGTATTATTGAGAAGTCTGAGGTCAGGTTGGTGAAGGCATCTGTGGCACTGCAAAAAGGGATCGCGTGGAGACCCAGGTAAACATTTATGAGTGGTAGGAGTATTCCAAATAATTGGACCGGCACAACGTTACACCGCATCCTCATTCTGCCGTCGGTATCCTAAAATGTAGAAAAACTGAATTTATTGGGTATCTATTTTGTTTTGTTTAATGGTAGTCAGTGAGCCCTCTTAAAAACACGAGACATCTACTAATAAAACCAAGTGATGGCGAAAAAAGGACACATTGTGACACCGGAATGGTTTAAGAATAAGCACTGTCGAAGCCGAAGAGAGAACTTATCAAGTATTACCTTGATTGCAACACTTATAACCGCATATATCGTTTGTTACTGACTCTTTGTCGATGAAGTGCGGGCCAATCTTACTGATCGTATTCAGCGAGAACACACGTCGTACCTACTGTAAATTCTAGCTATGGCGTCGACATGCAAGTAAAAAAATTCCTCCATCAAATCAGGGGACAAATGTTATCTAATAAAAATATTTGAGGAAAATTGCTGTCCTCTCCATCTTCACTGCAGGAATATCTTTAATATTTTAAATTATCAACTGATTCGGATAGTTTGGAAATATTGACTGCATTTTCCAACTTGACTGTTTACATAGAACGTGCTCTAACTAAAGACGTCTGCATAACTATCTTACTATCTTGTATGCCAAAACATATGAACATATCTTCAGGTGACAATTTCAGAATAAAATGCCTTTCACTCTCACTAGTCTTCATAGTGCGGATATGTCAACAAAAGTGCTTCCCGAAAATAAAAGTTGCATAAGTATTCAAATCAAAATATTGAGTTTTTTGGGTTGACAAGTTTCGACGAAACATTTATGCATTTTTCTGGAAAAGTAGGGAGTACTGTTTTGGTATGAGGGAAAATAACATGCGGACTTCTCCAGTTTTGTCCCCTCCTGTCATATTTCTTTGTTTGGCATTGATTTTTTGGGTATTTTCGATGCTTCATCAGTTTGCCTCCTTCAGCATATAGTTGGCCAAAGTACGTACTTTTCGGCTGCCAACATACTAACAGTTTGACATTCGCTATCGGCGATGGGATCGACTTATTTTCCGCATCACTCAACTGCCGACCAAGTTATCTAGTTTAATCAAACCAGACACTAACAAAAAGCAAAGTTCAGTTCCCGCACTGCTGTTCACAAGTTTGGAAGTCTGCAATGACTCAACCGTTCAGTAAGCAATCAGAAAAGTTAATCCCCACGTATTTAGCCGAAAAGGGTTTTCGGCTGTGACGACCGGTGCGTTCGCTGCAACCCGGTTGATTGGCTGCCGGATAAAAGTCTTGTTGGAAAACTGTCTTGCACTCTGAGGCAGTCCACATTGGTTTGGCACATCCTAGGGAAGGGCAATCCCACTCTCGGCTGTGCATTGTTCTCGGACCGTTTAAAACTAGAAAATGCGTCGCATAATCAGAACAATTTTTTGCGGTACGCGCGCAGAAGCATCTCAACGCCCTTCGCGCACTTGACGCTCGATCTCCGGCTTCCAACATTATCTGCTCAGACGTGCGCGCTGGCTTAGGGACAGCTTGTTCCAACGCAGCATTTGACCGGCCCCATGTCATTTATTTATTGCATTTATCGGAGAGGTGTGTTAATGATGACCAACAATGAAGCCTTTAGCCATGCTGTGAGCAACCAACCTCATGAAATATTACCTCAAACCCTGAAATGCGTTTTCGACTGAGGAGTATTACTTAAATATGGTTGTTATATTAATTATCATGCGGCATAATCCCATAATATTTCGCACTCGTCATGTTGTTGGCTTCCGAATGCACTTCCTTCCGATCTCCTGCAGTAACCGCACCCGGTTACACGTGGATACTTAAGCAGTTTGCAATGCCCCATTGGTTTTTGTGGCTTTATAAATGTAGCTATGTTTTATGGAAAACACACACAAATATATGCTCGCCTACAATCAGCAAACAAGTACGACGACTTCATATTTTATTTTCAAAGATAGGGTATATTTAAGTTTTGAACAATTATCCAATTTCCGAATAATTTTGATCCGGGTCGGCTGCTGCGTCGGCGTTTAGCGATTCCGGTCTAAAAGTAAATATTCCCCGCGCAAGGAAAATCACATATTCTGCTAGGCCCTTAAGACGATTGTATACTAAGCTCATAGGAGTCTGCAACGGGACCGAAATATGTTGCATACCTTATGAGGAGCATTAAAAGACACACAAACACGATGCTGTATGAATGGACATTGCACGGTCTTTAAAACTCTCATAAGTTAAATTTTTTACAATAGAAAAATACTATTTCTTCGAGTATAAAATGTGAAGTCGGCGTGATTTGCTACCAAATAATACAAAAATCGTATTTTGCGCACGCTTTCTATAAAATATATTTAAATTTAGAAGGCCATCAAAAAGCACTGTGAAAATGCAAACTGATTAATTCACATGCACTTTTCACCGAGTGTGGTTTATACGGGCGTTCGCAAAGAGGTGCATTCAAAAGCCAGCATTTTGACGAGTCCGGCATATCATAGCGATATGCAGTAAGATAATCAATATTACATTGCCACCTTAGTAACCCATCCTTATTAAAAATGCATTTCAGAATTTCGGCTAAAATCTCATGAGACCAGTCACTCACTGTAATTCGTTTTCTGACCGTTATGCTATTAGGAAATGACAGTTTGGAAGTGCAAACATACATGATTGATTTAAAAGGGACTCCAGTCGCGTCTGTAATCCGGCGCAGATGTCAAAACAGGTGACAGAAAATCTCTGCTAATTAAAATTTTGGTTTACGTGAAAAACCTGTTGGAGCGTTGGATTCTCCTTGATTTAGTCTTTGCATAAATGATGACAGATTACGCTTGTAAACTTATACATTTGTAGAGCCCAGACGACAACAACTTCTTTGAAAATTTTTCCAAATCTTCATGTCCAGAGTAATGGTTGCAGATTATTTTCCCCAAAACGTGTAGTCACCTCATCTAACGGTAGGTGACAGTTCATTATATTATCTTAAGTTTGTCATGCTAGCAGGGCTTTTCGCAACTTTGACTAGTCTTAATCGACATAAAGTTGTCATCAAAGATCTAGAACGAAAAATCTTTCATAAATATTAAGTGAATTTTCTATAGACCTCGGCATAGCCGAATGCAATGATAGAAAATTAAGCATTTTGCACCGACAGTGGCTGCATGTCAATAGAAGCGAAAAGACGAGTCCCAAGAAGGAGTCTTGAAGAAGGAGACACGATCGCCGGGACAAGAGCTTTATTAGCCTGACGTTTCGGACTGTCACTCTAATCCATCATCAGAGACAAAGAAGCAGAAACGGGTGGTTGTTGCACAAGGGGCTGCGGTATTCATAGGATGCAGTAGCCAAGCTGCCGCATACCTATGAACATTCACGGCTCCCCCCTTCATCCGGGATCGTCGCACTTGGTGTGATCATTGCTTGATGGCCGACATTCGAGTCGATAATTGCTGCAATTTCATCACGTGCGTTGGATGTTGGCGTGATGATTGCTCGACCATCTAACGCACCGACTCCGATGTTGGGAAAAGTGTTCACCTCTGCCCTCCTAAGCCTAATCCTTTATTTAACCCTGATCCTTATCTTTAACCTAACCTTAATTTCACACGAAATTTGATCAAAGCCTCCTGTATTGCAAGCGGTTTCTGTTCTTATTTCCTGTTTAGGTTGGCAACGGGATCAACTGCTGACATTCAAGGAACGTCTGAATACGGTCTTCCCGGACATACAATTTACGATGGAGGAGGAAGAGAACAACAAGCTGGCCTTCCTGGATGTCCTCGTATGCCGCAAGGATTGTGGTGGACTAAAGACCAAAGTGTTCAGGAAAACGACAAATACGATGCAAGTACTGAACTTCAACAGCAACCACCCAATCAGACACAAACGAAGTTGTGTAAGGACGCTCTATCGGCGCGTCGAAACGCACTGCAGTGAGCCGGAAGACAAAATTGCTGAACTACAATACCTCCGACGGGTATTCAAAGCCAATGGCTACCCGCGCAACTTTGTCAACCGGTGCATACGCAAAATGGACGAAAGGCCTAACCGCAGGGACACCAAAGTTTGGCGAGCGCTTCCATATGTCAAGAACGTTTCGGAAGCTGTTGGCCGTCTTCTCACACCACTTGGGGTTGGAATTGCACACAGGCCGGAGGCAACCACCAGGCGTCAATTGATGAAACCGAAAGACCCACTGCCACGGCAAGAAACTTCTGGAGTCGTTTATCGGATTTGGTGCAGTTACGGACAAAGCAACTACGTCGGAGAAACCGGAAGACGGCTCCGAACGCGAATGGCCGAACACGCTGCAGCAGTGCGGAGAAATGACGCCAGCTCTCAAGTTGCGGCTCGTTCGACGGGTTCTGGCCACACATTCAAATTTGACGAGGCCGAAATTCTCGCAAGAGTTGACAACCGCGTGAGCCGGGAGCTGCTTGAGTCATGGTTCACTGGCCCCCAGTCTATTAACAAGTGCAATGATCTTCCCATTCAATACAGCGTGCTGAGACTTCGTCTAGGCGGAGTAATTGGCCACGCGGGGAGCGCCCTGATGAACACTCTTCCCAACACCCGGGTCAGCGTGTCAGATGGTCGAGCAATCATCACACCAACATCCAACGCACGTGATGAAATTGCAGCAATTAACGACGCGAATATCGACCATCACGCCACGTGCAACGATCCCCGATGAAGGGGGGAGTCGTGACTGCTCGTAGGTATGCGGTAGCATGGAGACTGCATCCTATAAATACTGCAGCCCCTTATGCATGAACGACCTTTATCTGCTTTTGTCTCTGATGATGAATTCGAGCAGGAATCCGAAACGTCAGGCTAATAAAGCTCTTGTCTCGGCGATCGTGTCTTCTTCTTCAAGTGGCCGCTTGTATGTGAAAAGAGAGACAAACGCTAAGCACATTGCGTTCAATGGCTAGTGATCGTCTTCTGAACTCCTTGCGTCAGAAATTAAGTTCTCAAGTTCTGCAAAACATTATGTTTTGGTTCTAGGGTTTTGGTCAGTATTTTTTGACGACGGAAGGCATTTGACGGGTTGAGGTGAGCAGACAAGGATCCAGACCGCTTATCGCTTTCTGAAACGACTTATAAAAGCATGACTCTACCGTGCGCACTGATTTTGCCAGAGGATCGAAGTTCTTTGTTACTTTTACCCTTTTTAGACCCGCTTATCATGGAGAAATCTTAGAAAGCGTGCTGAGGACACACGATCGGTGTCAGGCAGATGGAAAATTTATGCCTATATGCTAGGAATCATTTGTTCTCATTGTCTATTTTTGGTTTTACTAGATCACAACCCTGTTGCCGGTGAAAGAGCTGTTGAACGTATACGAGACTGTAACCGCAAATACCTCCTATAGTCCAAATTACTTCCGGTTCCATGTAGCCTATGCACTCTGTAATGCATCACGACTTCCGGACATATAAAGGATCACTTCCCGGAATGGCAGTTTCAGCAGAATTTCAGGACCGTCCTGTCGCAAATAAAACACGTTTTCTTCACTGGGTGGGCTTACCGCCTCTTTGAAAACGCCGATCAACTGTGTATAAGGATAGACGTACTGCCAGCGACCGATCATATGGAATGTTGACCGAAATTCTGAAATGCGCTTTCGATTAGGAAGGAGTACTTAGGTGGAACTGTAAAGCTTATCATGCACCATAATCGCATGATATTTAAAACCGGTTGGGACATTGTCTTTTGAATGCACGCTCTTCGGCCGTACGCTTGGCCTTTACTCGCCAAAAATGGTCACTTAATAAATACAGTATGTACAGTACGTGACCTGTTCATGAAACCTGGAAACGGAAACAGATGTGAGAATTGTTGAACGTCTTAATGGTTGCGCATTTTGCTTGCTCCTCCGGCCCCTTCAATGAAATGTCCTTTTCTTGTGCAGAAATTGCGTTCACATAACTTTATCAAGCGTAATGTTTATACATTTGGGCGAAACTGGACATTGCGGTACAATTGGACAGTTTCCTATGCGAATACCTGTCCTAGACTTAGGTGGCGCCTCTAGGTGTGTTTCGCATTGAAAGGAGAGTAGTTTACTCTGGAGAGGTTCAATAAACAATGCTTGCCGGACTTGAAAATTGATTTTCTGTCCGATTTTACCCGTGAGATTCAGCTTGCTAACGCAAAGGTTATTTTAAGAGGACCAGGTGTCTTATCAATTTTTAGAAGTCATATTAGCCAATCTTCGCAATTTCGCGCCGATAGGCAAGCTTTCGTTCAAATGTGCGTATATTTTGTCATTTGAAACATTTACTGGGTTGCCACAAAAATGACTACCACCCAATAGACGTTTTCAGTTTTTAAGCATATTAAACATTATGTTTTCGTGTACTCTAGCTTCTGCACATACCTAATTCAGAAATGGAACGGGCAAAACATTAACAGTTTCAGAAGAATATCGGTATTTTAAATGGGCATTCTGCCATGCATGCATAATTGTAAAACGGAGTCTAAAAGAGGGCAAAGACAGTGCAAATGGCCGCCAGATAAATAAAAAGACATGTTTTACCTTCACGGTGGAAAAATATGAGTATCGTTTAGGAACGTGAAGGGAACGGCCTCACGGTTAGAAACTTTTTAATACCGAAAAATGCACTTTCTTGCAGGATAAAATTGGAAGAAGACGTAATTTTCTGCCGAATGAGTAAAAGAAGAAAATATTTTTATGCATGTTTTCTATGAAATTTAATTACATTTTTAATGGCATCAAAAATCGATGAGAAAAATGTGTGCCACGTAAACAGCCATTTTCTACAGGGTGTGGTTTTCGCATGCGGCCGGAAAGAAATTCATTAGAAAGCCGACATTTCGAGATAACTGAGGTATTATAGAATAGTGCTTCACGATGATTGATTTTAAGACCCTTCATAAGTAGTCTTTTAGAAAAGAAAACGCATTTCAGAATTTCGGTTAACATCTCCTGAGTTAGCACACCTACTGTACACCGTCTTACAATTTTAATAAGACATTCTATAGGGTCTGTGAAATGCTTCAAATAATGCGGTTGTATACTCCATGGAGAGCATTAATAAACGGACAGATGCCGTGTTATCAAAATGGACATTGAAAGATCTTCGAAAATGTATAGTTCAAACTTTCTAAAACCGGAGGACTCCCTTTCTTGGTATATAAGAATAGAAGCATATGAAATTTCCCATCGAAAGAATTCTTGCTACTAAAATTGTTATTTTTTACGGAGTGTAGTTTTTCAGACGACAGATAAGAAGTGCAGTCGAAAGCCAACGTCCTAGCGTGTCTGATATATTGCAGCACCATGTAGCATGATAGTCAACATTGCAACTTAACCAAAGTGATCCTTCCTAATCAAAAACGCGTTTTCGAATTTGAGTTGAGGTTTACTGGGATCGGTGTCGGCAAAAAATTCACATATTTTTGAATTGAAAACGCTTAATGAATTTCGGTTTATTTAAAAATCAAAAGACAAATGCCGACGGTTATTTCCATGGGGGAGTATCACCTAAGTACCCTCTCCCTACGAATGTATCGTCTAGATAACAACTCAACCGTCACAAGCCTCGTAGTCCACCGTGTTCTCCACGCGGTAGGAACAACACCGATAACTTGCGCGTGAATAAGTTCGAGGTGAGGAAGATTTACACAGCGTCTACCGCACTCTCTCCTCCCTCATCCATCAGGCCTTGATGGCAGTACAACACCCACATGACTGAAGATGAGACTTAGCACAGTGGCTCTCAAAACTAAACGGCTCGTCTATGCGTCAGAATAGGCGATAATAAGATTTCTTCGCAGCAGACACAACACAGACCTCCCTCAACCGCACGTCGCGGCACACCAGAGCGGTGCTTGGGAGATGGTGGAGAAGGTGGGACAGTACGGCGTGTCGTTGTTTACGGAAACATTTGACTGAACAGGGAATCATTTTTTGCGGGCGCGAACTTGTCAGACAAGACGTTGGGGGCGGATTAAGGAGAAAATGTTTTCTAATTTTGGTGGTCCTATCTAGAATTTTGATGCGGTTGTGTGTCGGTGGGCTATTTTTGATTGTACGACCGAAAATAACTATACGCACACTATTCGACAGTTACCAAAAGTCTGTTTTTATGAATTTGGCAATTTGGCAATTTTCCGGGGTCTCTTTCTGATATGACGGAAAAACGAGTGTTTACCTCAAAAAAACCTGATTAAGACAAACTTTCTTGATAGAAACCTAACTTTCGGATCTCATGGAACTTGTACATTCTGTGGGTGGACTATGCCTGTATGTGGCTTTGCCGTTTTACGCATGTATTTAACCGAAATCAAAATGCTGACAAAAGTTTATTTTGCTGTTTAAAGGCATTCCTTGTCCCTGGAAAAGTGGGTTATTTTTCATTGGACATTACACGATGCCCGTATTTCAAAATGGAGTGTGGCGTATCATTTCGCATTTAACATGCGCAATAAGTAGCCTGAGCTAGCAATAGCATCTGCGAACTTAGGTTCTACCGAGTCAAAACGATAAAATATTCAACTATGAATATAGTCCTGCAATCTTCGCTTGTGATTTGAAAGATTCGGGCAGAGTACTTTCCAGCCGAAGGACTGTAAAGGAATATCTCTCTGCCAGTTCTGGTTTTGGAAAATTCTTGTGTAGGGCCGACTGGCAACGGCAAAGTGAAGGACCCTAAATAACTGTCGGTAGACTATGGATCGTATCATAAGGACATTGTGCTAATGGGGATTTTAGGTTTGGAGCAGCGCACCAGACAGTATGCTGAAGAAAGGCAAGAAAACACAGAAATCGTCTAGACTTCTGCTGAAAGTCTGATTGTAAGCTTTCGCATAGCAGCCGAAATGAGCGCGTTAATAAACATATAGACAAAAGGTAAATTTTCAAAAACAAAATAGCAGGGTTTGAGGAATGGTTTGAGGTCATGGGAAGTAATTGTTTTTAGCAGTTTAATGCCGGCGATCACCTGCAAATGAATGCCAAGATAAAATACCATACGACACAATCCACAGCCTACCGACAATTAAGTCGGGTCCCTCATCCTATCGTTGCCAACCTAAACAGGAAATAAGAACAGAAACCGCTTGCAATACGGGTGGCTTTGATCAAATTTCGTGTGAAATTAAGGTTGGGTTAAAGATAAGGATCAGGGTTAAATAAAGGATTAGGCTTAGGAGGCAGAGGTGAACACTTTTCCCAACACCGGGGTCGGTGCGTCAGATGGTCGAGCAATCATCACGCCAACACCCAACGCACGTGATGAAATTGCAGCAATTATCGACTCGAATGTCGGCCATCAAGCAATGATCACACCAAGTGCGACGATCCCGGATGAAAGGGGGAGCCGTGAATGTTCGTAGGTATGCGGCAGCTTGGCTACTGCATCCTATAAATACAGCAGCCCCTTGTGCAACAACCACCCGTTTCTGCTTCTTTGTCTCTGATGATGGATTCGAGTGGCAGTCCGAAACGTCAGGCTAATAAAGCTCTTGTCCCGGCGATCGTGTCTTCTTCTTCAACACCAGGCTTAGGGTTTGATATAAATTTAACGATAACTTAGGTCAGGATCAAGTTTGGGTAGTTAAAGTCGCGGCTAATGTTAACTGCGGAGTTAAGAATTAAGGTAAGGGCAACAGTTTAGGTTTGTATTAGGGCTGTTGCCGGGGAGTTAGGACGCCGGAAATATTTTTCGCTTTCCGGAATTATGCGCAGGCCCACCTTTATTACTTGGGCGGGGCTTTCCTGACCCCCTGTTCTGTTCGGTGAGCCATATAAGTCAGTCCTGCCAATTACTGTTTCTTAAGCATCACATTTCAGAGGAAATCATGATTCTAGATGAATCGTTTTGCATGTATGGCCGTCTTAGTTATTCTTCTTTTTCGGTGCCTCACTATGTTCTGCAGGTGCTTTGTCGTTGACAACACAAGGTTGTGTCTGAGGGGGGGAGAAGAGGATTCGGAAACCGTATTTGAACTCTCATGAGCTTTGGTGAGCAAATGCACTTTAACTGTTGTAGAACATAATGACTCTGAGCTGCAGGCAGGAAACAGCCGACCCAACACAACTGGTATTTTGACAGCTGAGAAGGTGAGAGCCTGTCGAGCACTAGGAAAGTCTGCTCCCTCTCCATGTGGTCCCTCTGATGTCTGTGCGATCCTAGCCTGAGACTATCACGATGCGCCAAGCGCAGTGCCGACTGACGCCTCAACTCAATCCACACCGCCTGCCAGTTGTGTTTGTGCTTGATTGGGGGTAGTGGACTGGTGGGCCGAGAGCCAGGCTGTCACGACTCCTTCCTAACGCGACCTCTGGCACCCTCATACATGCGAGATGCATGCTGCCCACCCCTGATGTGTGGCAACCGGGTGCTTCTGTTTGGGGAGGCCAGATCGTGTATCTGACGCATGTTGACGAGTTCAATAGATATATTAGCCACTGAGCCCATTCTCCGAACCAGGCAACTGACGGTGGCTCGGGCCTGGGAACGGGAATAGAGAGTGAGGTCGACGACTCAGTGCATTTTTTTCAGTATAAACAATCTAACGTGCCTGAAGCAATCACCGAGCCCTAAAAGCCATGACTTGGACGGTTGCCGACTGACGGGATAACTCGGTCCTCGCAGTCGTGTGTTTGTGCCTTGAGTGGCCACCTGGTGGACTGAGTCAGGCTGTAATGGCTCCTTCTTAATAGGGCCTTTATGGTACTGCTACTCCGTAGGATCCGAGTCGGGTATGGCGGTACACACACCGGCCGCACCGGCCATCTGCGCTCTCTCTCACTCCCGTTCTTCTTGACTACGTCTTGACACCGAGCCCTGGTGGGCAGGAGGAGAGAGTGCGGTAGATGCTGTGCGTGTCTACTATCACTATAAACTGATTCACATGTAATTCTCTGTCCCTGCTTTCACGCTGTCGTGGAGCACACGGATGACATCGTAGGCCATGACGGTTGAACTGTTACAGTGTAGTTTGCTGACATGGCCGTTGCCGTTTTTGCGACTGCTGTAGTTCGGAATTACCGAAAAGAACCAACAATTGGGTGGCACATCGTGAAACCCAATGAACACCATCGTTAGAAAAGGAAACATAACACACTATTTAAAAGAAGACGAAGGTACAGTACCTGTGCTAACTCATGAAATGCCGAGGTCAAAATTATAGTGGACAATGTAGCGTATTTTTGGTGTCGTTATTTGTGTTTATTTAGTTGAAATAAGGACGAAAAGACCGTTTTCTGAAGGAAAGTTTGATACGGATCTGTATAGAAAACGGGTCGGATTAAGGCGAAATCGGAGGATTCCTGATATTCAAGCAGTTTCCTACGCTATTAAAGCTTTCGGATGGAAATTCTTTGTGTAACCTTATTAATCTCTTTAAGAAGATTAATAAAAGGACGAAATTTTTTGATAAACTTTCGAACAAAAAGAAAAAATTAAATTTCAATATCAACAAAATCAGGGAAATGCAGATAAATTATTTCTTATTGTGTTCAGGAAATAACGTGCGATTCTTTATCTAAAAATTCTATTTTACAAATTCGCAAAGTTTTATGTTTCAAAATACCGAAATAAAAAAGTTTATCAGTGTGATTGTTTTACCAGACTGAAAATGCGTGTCGTAAACGAATATATATTGAGTTCGCGCGACATGCCGTCACTTTGCTCTGCCACGCCAAACGATAACCATGTCTAAACAATACTTATCCGAAGTTGACTTCCAGCGCATTCGAAAATTAGCGGCGGAAGGAATCCCGCGTGAGTCGTTAGCTAATATTTTCAATATTAGCAAGGTCACTCTGTGGCGCATTATTAATGATAAAACTGTTCCTAGAAATTAGATAGGGGGGCCAAAACGGTCCACAAGTAAGCAAGACGACGATTTTATTCGTCGTACATTAAAAAAGTTTCATTACATGCCCATTGAGGCCATTCAGCGGGAACATCTGCCGATGTTTTCTATGAACATCATTAGAAAAAGGATGAAGGAATTTGAACTGCAGCGGCGGAAGGCCATGATTAAGCCATATTTAAGTAGAAAACTAATTAGAGAACGGCTTTTATTTGCTAAGAATTATATTGAATACAGATCTTCATTTTGGAAGAGCATTTTCTTCTGCGATGAGGTTCTATTTTTAGACAAGCCTACGAAGTCGCTCCAAACTGTCATATGTGGAAAGAACTTCCCAAGAGAACATACTACACCGACGGCAACATTCAAGAACTGTCGGCGGATGATGGTTTGGATGGCGATTAAATTCGGTGAGCGGCCTGTCTGGCGGTCAACATCCGACACCATCAACAGCAAGGTGTTCATTGCAATTGTCAAGGATGCTTTCGGCTACAACGGCATAAGTCGGCGCCGAATGGATACTGTAATTTTGCAGGACAATGCACCTGTCCACCGCTCTAAAGAGGTACGAATTTGATGCCGCTTGCAAACATAATCTAACATTTTAGACAACAACCACGCTCTCCGCAATTGGCCTCCAATCCATTTTCATCCCGGCCAACAGTCCCGACCTTAATCCAATCGAAAATCTTTTTGGAATAGTCAAAAGAAATTGGCACAAAGCTAAGAAGACTCTTTCAATGCAGGAAAAATTGGATTTCATACTCAATAATTACATTTTACAATCCACCATAGATAACCTTGTCATGTCTATGTCGGACAGACTTTCTGCTGTTATTAATTCGAATGGACAATCTACAAAGTACTAATTTTTTTATCTGTTTCTGTCCTTAATTATTTTTGACCTTTTATGCGCCCTCCTCCTTTATACGTCCTCATACGTAGCCTTTATTAACTTGGTTGTAATATAGGCGTTTCTCGAAAATGTGACTTTTGTCGAAAATTATTTATTTTTATCTCAGTAAATAATATTTTCTTAACCAAACTTTGCTTTATTTCTTTGGCACATCGTTTATTTTCCGCTATCAGACTGTGGGAGCCGTAGTGTTTACCGATTTTGCGTTAAAGGCGTTAACCTGTGTTAATTCGTGACATTTCATGAGTTAGCACAGGTACTGTACGATTACTGGGACGATAGATTTATTGGCCTGAACTTCCGAACTCGAACTGGAGTTCATCATCAGAGACTGCTAGAGTGCAGCAACGTGTGAACATTTATATCGTTGTTCCGTGCGAGGGGGGACTACGTTCGTGGTTAGGTCTGGTTTGTGCCGCCTGGTCTACAATGGTCCCGCGGCGTGGTGACGCCGTTTGTACTTCGCAGCGATGTGAGCTGCGCCACCTGGCTGCGTGGGGGAGTGCGTGATAACACGCAGGCAAATCAATGTGTATATTGATAGAATTGGTGTCCGACACCCGCGGCTCCAACAGTTCTCGCCCCGTCTTGTTGCCGGCTCACGCTGATATCCGCGTGCCGACGAAGTCGAACTCATGGCCTTCCTCCAGCGTGTGAGTGGCGACTTGAGATAGTGGGTCGCCCCTTCGAACAGCCCGTTTCTGCTCAAGTATTTTTGAGCTGAGACGTCGTCCTGTTTGGCCTATGTAGTGGCAAGGACACTTATGGCACGGGATTTGACAGACTGCGTCACACTACGGCTACACTACACACTACGACACACTATATCCATCGGACTTGATGCAGTTGTGGCTATAATATTTACTTCGGAGACACCGCCAAACAGGCATGAATGAACGGGACAGTGAGCGGAAGTGATGAAACATCCTAGAGATCAGGGGAACCGAAGGGGACACGACTACCCGCCGGATTGCCACCACGTTTTCAAGTACTACTGGGCGAGGAAAGACCGCGTTATGCAAGAGAGGTCGGGCAGAGTTGGCTATGTAACGACCGTGAAACATCCGTCTGCATCTGGCCTGATGCGCCCTTAGTGAACTGGTTACGTTATATATACACATACGTGTGGCGAGGAATGACGACAAAGAATGCGAATAGGTTTATAAAGTACTGTTTCGGTCTCATTTAACCTTCATTCAGCCGATCATAAGGTCAGATGTGGTTAAGTAGTCCCACCTGAAGTGAACAAACCCCAGTCACCCTTAATACGGGACCGGTGGTAGCAGAGGTTTTTACAGGTGGGGCCGGGGAACGCACGGGTGACGAGGTTAAGTAGTTGTATACAAAAGAGAAGCTATTGGGTATTCGCGGTTGTACTTTCAGTGGTTGAGAAAAAGTCACCCTAACCTCTAAATCTAACCCCGAAATCTAACCCCTAATCATAACCCCCAACCCTAACTCCCAACCTTAGCCCCTAGCTCCAACCCCAAAAGTATTAGTTCCATCAAGTGGAGCTACATAACCACATCTTACTGAGAGGTCGTCCAGGTTTTGCATATGCGCTCAATATCCAGAGACTCGCTGCCGTTTAATGAATCCCTCCTGGGTAGGCTTTAGCTGATTTGGCTGCAGAGATCAGAACAGGTGGTATGCAGGCAGGAATGGCAGCATGGGTGCGCAGAGTGAAGTGACGGCAATAGCTATTGCAAGTGCGATCGGCGGGACTACTGACATCGAGAGTCACCGCATACTACGCCGTAATGTCGGCGGTCGCGGTCGAGACATCACGACGGGACAGGCGGAGCGGCTGAACCTGCTTTAGTATGTGAATGACTTTTGCGAGTAAGTAACCAGCCGGTTGTGGCAAGTTCGAGAGAAAAAGATAAAATTCTGTCTGAGTCCGCAAGGTCATAAAGGGAAGATTTCGGATGGCGCTACTTCCTTCTCCTCTTCTTCTTCCTCCTCCTCCTTCATTTTTATCAGAGAAAGAACAGCTGGCCTCGGCCAACGCTGTTGTCAGTTGTCAAATTATAATTTGTATGTCATTGTAACTTCGTGTTCTTCTACGCCTACTCTTTCTTTCCTTCGCTAGGCCTATTGCATTCTGAAATTTTTTGGCACAATACCTGGATATGTAGAGACCCAGAACGTGCCAGAACTTCCGTCGTAACAGGAGTTAACCTGAAATGCCTATCCACAGGCAAATGAGCAGTCTTTATTGATTTTCGGCAGCTGCATAGAACTGCATCGTCCAGTCCGGAGACCGAGTTAGATTTGAATGGGCACTGCCGCAATCAGGCTCTCGCTACTTGATCGTCAAGATAACTGCAGTCTGGTTTGGCTGAAGACGCCGACGCAGTGCCACGGCGGACATAAATTCTGCACCCAGGCAACGCAGACACTTTTGGCCCTTTACAAATGTCGGGCAGCAAACAGAAATATCGCACTAGGTGAACATTAGCCCTCATAGATCATTTCGGCAAAGTCCGTTTTGTCGCGGACAGTGATTTTCACTACGGCAGGAGGTGCGTAATACTGATTTCGACCAAGCTGCAAAAGGGTATTCTGAAATAAGTCACCAACATTCCCGCTCATCGTGCCAAATATTTCTATGCTCGGGAAAAAAATAATTTAGAATAGGGAAAATTTGCGCAATACAGGTTAAGCGACTTAAAATACAGAAGAGATGGGTTTAAAAGGAAGTCCATAGGCATAAAACTAAAAGGAAATTTATTTTTGAGCCCTATCTGCAAGCATAAACGACACAACGTGGTATAAATTTGTTAGTTTTTGACACTTCAGAGAAGTAGGCCTTCTGTGAGATGCATAAAACAGACTTTGAAAACCAGAATACTAAAACCGAAATTAATATGACTGCCGTAAGATACTTAAATAACCTTAGCACCCAGTTTGCGCATACGCTTTCTTGTGCAATATTTAAAGGTGCACTATGTTCATTTTAATGTCGCCGACAGTTTGACCCATCCGACCACTTTCGAAATGCTCCCTGTTGTTCGCTGCCCTAAACCTCAACATTTGGCGAGCGTTTATAATGCTCTTAAGGTGACTTTTAATTTGCATGGAGTAAATGTATTAGCGAATAGTCATGAAAGGGAGTAGGTTATGTCAATGAAATAAAACAGCGCAGGTACTAGATCGCATTGAAACGAACGAAAACTGCTGCAAATGAGAAGATATTCGCAGAAGTTATACCTCACCGTTTTTAAAAACCATTTGCTTCGGCTCTAACGAAAATAGCTGATAATGCAACACACTTATTCCCTACTGCTAGACTATAGTAGCTTAAAGTAGACACTAACCGTCTGATCTCTACAAAATCGAAGAGTCCGTCACCTAGCACACGAATTCTAGCACCAGCCGTCTACATCAAAAGTTAGACGAACCTTTGGACTGAATGAGGCACACGTTGTGGGATTAATCGCCACCCAGAAGGTGACCGCTTTTCACTCGCGCACAGTTGAACCGGCACCTGTTTGGCATAAAAGTCCATCGGATTCAGCGCGCCGCAAACGGCACTGAAGGAGCCAGTGTCGACTGTTTAGAGCTGGACCAATTGAGCCCGTACATTGCCAAGGCTGCCGGCTGTTTTAGAGTTCACCTTCATTCCTTAGATGTGGTTACTGAGGGGTGGGGAAGGAGTAAGAAGACTCGAACGGTTTCTTCTGGTTGCAATCAGCTGCCTATCAAACAATAAATTCACAATCGCGGTGGAGATCAGAACTGCCACCAAAAAGTACAGCTGAGTCGCCGGAAGGCCACTGGGCGACACTCGTTTGTCAGTCTGCAGACGGCGGATGCTCCTAGGGGCGGCGGCGTCGGCGTTTGAGCGAGACGACTGCTTGTGGGAGGCCGTTCTCACAGGAGATACAAGCGAGCAAAAATTCGCCACCGTCGCCAGACCTGTTACTTATAAAGGCCCGAGTGTGCACGCGCGCTTGGCGTCTGGCGAATATTTCTGAAAATTCGTCTGGAGGCGACCAATCAGATGTATCAGTCTCTCGGCCCCACACACACCGCTGTGGGTGTGATCTCTCCGGCGATTTAACGCTCACTCGGTACAAGCAGTGAGGGGCGAAAAAATAATTAAATTACCCATTCTTCAGTTGTCCTTGCGAGTGAGAAACTTTGGAATACAAACACCTACCTCAGGTAAGATGGGCATTTTCCCTTTGTTGTATGTGATAAGGAAAAGCAATCAGCAGGCAATTGCAATTTGTGCCTCTCAGCGATTTGGAAATCGCCTAGTTCGTCCGCAGGGAAATCACTTTCCAAAGTTGGCGGTTTTATGCACTCTTGTAGGCCGACTCAAAAGAGAGTAATCAACACTGAAGAGCATCGATGGCCACCACGAAGAGCTTGTGGTAGACAGACTATTCATTGAATAAAGCCAGTCTCTCACATTTAGAACGCAAAAGACACATAATATTGTGTTTTTTGTATGCAGGCTAATATCATTAATTTCTTGTAAAGACAAGCTTTTGCAGGAAATATGCGAATTTTCCAGGCGTCTGGAATTGACCGGATGCATCATCTAAAAACTATCACTCCGTTTCCCTAAGAAGTTTTTTCGGCGTCTTTATTCAGCTTCATTCTCTGTCATATTTAACCCCTGTCGCAATATTTATCATACTTCATAAAACAGGTACTAACGAAGAGCCCAGACGCGTGCTCCAACGGTATTCTGCTGTTGACTTACACGACTACAAGAAGTCCGACTCAGCAACCGGTGTTTTCCCTTTTTAAGTCACATTTACACCAAAATTTGACGGCCCAAAATCAATTCTACTTTCGAAATTATAAGTATTTTGTGGATATATGCCGTTATTCACTCGTTAATCAAATTGGGTGGAGCAAGATATCTCTTGTAGAAAAATCCGCAGAGTTGCATGCAGTAATTCTCACGCTGGAGGCGTTGTAATTTCCTGTTCTTCTGTGCATCGATGACGGGAAATATAAAGACGCTAATTAGGTCAGAAAACGGAGATACGATCAATGGAACAAGAAACTTGTTGGCCTGACGTTTGGGATTCTTATTTCAACCCATCATCAAAGGCAATCGCAGGTAAGGGTAATAGTGGAAAAAGGAGTGCAGTATTTATTAGACACGGTTACCAGGGTTGGGGCCCCAAACTTTGGCGGGCTCTTCCGTACGTGAAGAACGTCTCGGAAGCCGTCAGTCGTCTTCTCACTCCACTTGGAGTTGGGGTTGCACACAGGCCGGAAGCAACCATTAGGCGCCAAGTCATGAGGCCAAAAGACCCGCTGCCACGGCAGGACACGTCTGGATTCATTTACCGGATCTGGTGTAGTTGCGGACAAAGCAATTATGTCGGAGAAACTGGGAGATTACTCCGTACGCGAATTACCGAGCACGCAGCAGCAGTGAGGCGGGAAGACGCTAACTCTCAGGTGGCGGCACACTCGACGGGACCGGCCATATTTTCAAATTTCAAGAGGCCGAAATCCTCGCAAGGGGTGACAACCGCGTGAGCCGCGAGCTGCTCGAGTCATGGTTCTCAGGCCCGCAATCCATCAACAAGCACAATGACCTCCCGGTGCCCTATTCCGTATTGCGATTTTCCCTGGGCAGGAGAATCAGTCACGTGGGGAGGGCGCGGGTGAGCAATCATCACGGTGACAGTGAGCCAGTTTGCCGAGCAATCGTCACACCAGCATCCAGCACGGATGACGACATCACGGCAATTAACGACTCGGACTCGGATCGACAAGCCACCACCGCATCAATTATGACCCCAGCGATGATTGCGAGAGCTGTTAATTACTGTAGGCATATGGTCCCACAGCAGCCACGTGCTAAATATACTGCATTCCTTGTGCCACGATCACCCTTATCTGCGATTGTCTCTGATGATGGGTTCGAGTGGGAGTCTGAATTATCAGGCCACTAAATTCCTGGTTCCATTGCTCGCATTTTCTTCTTCTAAACCGCTTTCTGGAGTTCGTCTGCTTGCTTCTATCGGCTAATTAGGTCTCCATGCTCGACTCTGATTGGTTTTCTTGATTGCATTTCGACTGTCTCTCCTTTCTCACCTAAGTGGTAACTATGGCCCTCGTAGGCCTATGGGAGATCAACCCCACGGTTGGCTGAGATGCCATTAAATGTATAGCCTTTTAGTTTCTCGCAGGCCGTTGTGATTCCTGTTCCCTCTGTCTGTCACCCGTGCGCTATTACAGGCAAATTAATAACCTTATGGAGTTAAGAGGTGACGTAGCAGCACATATCATACCACCTCACTTCCAGCTCACAATCACGTTTTTTGACTTTTTATCCTTACAGGCAATTCGTGTGGCATATGACCGCCAAAATGTCCTAAGATGGTAGTTGGTCACCGGACTGGATTAACAAGAGTTGAATTGTCTCCCAAGAGAATGAGCTACACTTAATTCGAATGCCCTACGTAAAAGGTAAGGAACGTGTAAAGCCAATCATATGAGAGCATTTATCTCTTTGAAATCCTAAGTACTCGGCAACCCTTGAAAAGCGTGCAAATGTAGATAAACTCCCAGTAAGCAATGCACAAATATGAAAGTGCTTTTATAAAGTCTGAAGCGCAAACAAGGACATATTGCCGGTGTGTAACTTCAGTTAACATATGCCATTAAAAGCGAAGAATGGAGCAGGAAAGCAATTAAACAATGAAACTAGTGAACAAATGCGAAAGTGTTCACACAGGCAGAGAGATGGGTTCGATGAAGAAGTTCGAAGAAGATGTGATCGCCAGAACAAAAAGTATATTCTTCCTGGCCATGACTGCGGCAGCTGCTATTGAAGGCAGTCGAGTGCTTTTAAGACAAATGCGCACTATAAATAATGCAGTCCCTACGCTTTTATCGCTCTTGTCTGATTCTGCGTCTGATGATGGTTTAGAGTCCAAGTACGAAACTCCGGGCGAATAAACCTATTGTTTAGACGATTGCATCCTCACCTTCAGAAATAGAAATGACGACAAACAGCGCATGGATGCGCTTCCAGTAAAGCATTAGAAAAAAGCTTGGGTATAGACGTCTTTGGACTACATAAATTAGCTGAACAAATGTAAGAATTGTGCATGAGGTTTTGTGTGCATCACTCTCAAATGTGTTTGACTAAAACGAAGATATTATCAGTTGCTTCGAGGTTTATGACCGTTTGCAGGAGCAAAGCACTTGGGGACGCATGTAGTAAGACCGGTTATGGGTTTAAAATCAGCTTTCAACAGTCAGCGTTAAAATACTTATCAACAGAAGTTCTCTCCGGCTTTGATACACCTTCGTGGCAGATGACATCATGTAAACGTTTAACAAACAGTCTCCTCAGAAGACGACGCGTTAACTTAGAGTAAATCCTCCAGTATGAAGCTTCATAGGGTCACTCGTAAAGCTGATGAAAATATCTTGACCGAAATCCATCAGCTAGAGCAGGCTAACTACGCAGCATTTATGGGTTGCCGACAAGCGTCGGTAATGTAAAAATGCTGCCTGACTCACCCTTCTAACGGCCCAGCCAAGACCCTAGACACGTGCTACGCGGATTTCTTGCACATGAAGTGGGTGTCGCGCCGTGCCGCGGTAGCTTAGTCGGATAAAGCGCCGCTTCCCATAAACTTTCTGGCAGATACCCCAGTTTTGAAATTTCAGCTTTTTAATCACCTTGGCAACTAGTCTGCTTACTTGAATAATTCCTTCGGGACAAACTTCTTCACACTCGGTCCGAAATCCGCTAGCTTCCGCGGGCTAATCGCACAATGTTCACAAACTGCCAGTAGACAGCAGTATACAATGTTGCATGACTCACAGCTCAACCTTAAGCGCCGACACGTGCATTGTGGTTTTTTGTATTTCAGGTGTCAATTGTGAGAGCGACAGTGTCGTGCCCCGGTAGCTTAGTCGGATAGAGCGCCGTACTTATAATGCGGAGGTCGAGAGTTCGAGCCTCTCCCGGGGCACAGTTTTGCTTCTCATTGCAGACGTGGGAACAGACCTATTATCAATGCCTGAGATGCACTGGTAAGAAAAACTCGAGCATACAGCCACCATCGATATATGTACGCTGTTTGAATAAATGCAGTAATTATGCGTTGGACTGATTTTATCTTCCGTGTAAATGGTTTGCTGCGCATTGTGCAGAATTTTCTTTGATTAAAACAGAACTACTGTAAGTTGCTTCGGCGTTAATGACTGCTTGCAGAAACAAACGGCTCGATGTAAGTTATTAATAGGAGCACCTTCCGACTTTCGCACACCTTCGGAGCCGAATGCATCATTTGCAATTTTAGCAAACGGTGGCCGTCTAAACATAACGGTTACGCAAAGCGGAAATTTTAATTTGTTATTATTACCGTATATTCTGATAGGGAGTTCATTCTACATAAGATCGTCTAATCTTCCTTCACCGATCAATACAAAGCTAACTACAATATTACAAGAAGATCTCTTTCAGAAACAAAAATCTGGAGTCAACTCAAATCCAGGCTAGTGAATAAACTGCTCTTTTTAGTTCACGAGATAAAAAAGGATTCTAATACTCATGTAGCAGGAAAAAAAGAATTTTTTCACTATTATTTTAAAGGGATCAGAGGAAACTACGAGAAAGTTTCCCGCAGCAGCAACCGAAAAAGTGAGTCTTGAGAAGCAGGTGAGATGAAGGAACTCTGATCGCTGGAACACGAATATTATTCGCCTGAAGTCTGCGATTCACACTGGGACCCATCAACAGAAACGGGAGCAAAATGGAGAGGGCGTATGTGTAGGACGCTTTATTGATGGAATGCAGCTGCAACGCAACCCCATACGTTGTAATATACTCAGCAGTTGCCTCACTAATCTTTAACGCCACCCTTTGTGCGATAATCTATTAATGGTTGGCATCACGATTATTATGATTGGCGCGACAATGTCTGTAGGCTTTTGTACACTTTTGATTTGTTTCACTACATTTTCTTGTACACCTGACCTGCCTGTACATTTGTTTGACTAAACGAAAACACACATTAACTACGCTACGGCGGTCAACATGTGTTCTGGTTTCGAGTGTGTTTGACGTCGTTATTTCTTGGCGTGCGCTTGTCACCTCTCAATATTCTTAACAATTCGTCCGTGCTGACGGAGACTTCCTCCTCAAAGCCGACTTCAACGTATCATCGCGGAACCTAGAGCCTCCCTTCAACCAGTTCCTCATCGGGACACTATCTCTCTACTTGATAGGATTCTACTTTACGTGAGTCTAGAACATTCCTTTTCTGGTTCTTTCAATCTGTACATTCTTTTTTGTTGGTAAACACAATTCCCCCATTCGGAGTTAGTTTTTCCTGCATATATTACTGTTTGTAGTTTCTAAGTCCACATTTCCTCTACATGTCCCACGATGTATGGTCATTAATAACAGCATTGGAAACAGTGTTCACTTATACGCTCAAAACATACAGTAGGTGTGCTAACTCATGAAAGTCTAACCGAAATTCTGAAATGCGTTTTCGAATCGGAAAGATTACTTAAGCAGGATTGTAATATTAACCACAATGCAGCATAATCCAATAACAATTCGGTCACTCCAGGATGCAGGCTTTTGCATGAACTTCTATTTGCCCGTCTGAAAAAAACTAAGCTAGGCAAAAAGGACTACAAAATGGCAGGACATTGTATAGTTGATTTTCGATGCCCTTATGAAGTCAACTATATTTCATGGAAAAAATGCACAAGAATATTCATTCTTCTGTTCATCGGGCGGAGAAGCATGTTTTATTACAATGTTGTACTTGAAAGAGGGGCATTATTTGGTTTTAAAAAAACTTTTCTAATTCCCGAATAATTTTACACCCGAAATGCTGTTACACCTGCATTCCGGGTTTCCAGTCTACAAGCCTTATATTCTCCGAGTAGGGAAAATCACACATTTCTCTACGTACTTAAAAGGAGCTCGTATAGCGGGTTATAAAATCTATCAATAGATTTGAACCATATTGTAAACTTTACAATCGACATTACGAAATGCAGACACACGACGTTTTATGGACTCGTACTTCACGGTTTAAAAAGACCTCATAATTGAAATCTTTTAAAGACTGAATCATACCCATCCTTTAAGTATAGAATTCTAAGAAAACGTAATTTTTTGCCCAGTGAGCAACACAATGAACGTTTTGGGCCTTTTTCCATGAAATATGATTGAATTCATAAGATCATCGAAAATCAATTAGAAAATGTCATGCTACTCAAGTAGCCCTTTTTGCCGAGTGTATTTTTTTCAGGCGGCCAAATAGAAGTTCTTTCAAAAGCTGACATCCTGGAGTAACCTAATTACTATGGGGTTATGCTGCATGGTTGTTAATACTACAATCCCACTTAAGTAATCTTTTCGATTCAAAAACGCTTTTCAGAATTTCAGCTAATGGGTCATGAATTAGCACACCTACTTTAGCTTATTACCATGCCAGAGCAAAGTCTTAACTCAGAATAAGAACGACAGGGATCTCTGAGCTTTTTGATTAACTGAAGAGCGGGGTACCATAACCCAAGCAATTCACAACGGTTGTAGTGTGCATAACGACTAAGCATTTCGGCTTCGTCCGACTTAAAGGTGTTGCCGAGTCTCTTCGCGCGAACTGCAAGCGTCGCGAAATAATGTCATCCCTTCCTGCCAGTGATGCGTGTTCAGCCATCCGCGTCTACGCTAACCTTTCTGCTTCCCTATCGCACTCGATATGCTAGCAACTGCCACGGATCATTAAATGGATACTGGCCCATCTTGTCATTAGAGCTTGTCTTCTGTTCTCAACAGTCGTTGCCTCATCAGTCTGTGTACAACTCCAAATTCAAGTTGCTCCAGGTGCCTTTGCCTAATAACCGCATGCTATAAATGCTGTCTCCAGCTCTTCGGCATATTCCTCTGCTGCTGTACCCGATGCTGTCCTAGAGTGTAAATTTGAAGCGTCGGATCAACTCAATTCGCGCTCCATCTATTCCGTCCCTCTCTTTTCAACTACCTTTCGTTGCCCATAAATGGAAGTTTCATTTCGTTTTCTTTTTAACGTTTCATTTTTAGGGCAGAACTCAGCATACCAGACCAGGTTCGGCCAAAATATGGTGGGTGGGCTGTTGAGAAATGCGCGGATGGATTGCGAGAGAGAGAGAGGGTTGTTCGACTCCAATTCTGCTCTCTTCCGCCTGATCTCAGTCTTGACTACCATTAGGGACTGCCAACGCAGATATGCGCGCGCAAAAACGCAGCGCGGATAATCCATTAATGCGTGATGTTCACTTCGCCGAACCGAAATTTTTCTGTTAGAAAGAAGGCCAAGCGATCGGTGAAACCGGAATTTTACCTGTTTTACGTTACGGATACCCTACTCCAATGCATTATCTAAACAACAATCAGATAAGGGTCATAATTATAGGTTCAAGTGCGTATCCGAAACGATGGGTAGATAAATCTCTCATTCCAGAGATCGCGTGTTCTGCTTTCCAACTGCTACCTGGACACCACCCCCTACGCCTCCATCAACAGGCTGTTCCTGTTGTCGGGCCCATACAGCCGCTCGAGTAGGCGCACGCAGATCCTTTAACTTCCCTAAGCAAACAAGCGTGGTGACGAGCAAAAAACATGCTTTTTTTCTCGCATAACAACTCCCTCTGCTGGGCGCAAAAGAAGGTGAGGGGGGGAGGGAAGTTCCAGACGCGCTGGCCTGCGGCCACTTGACCGACATCCGCTCGGCCGCCCCCACCCCATGCCCCCCCCCTCCTGTAGACACTTGCCCTACCCCCCTGGGCCGATGCAATATGGGCCGATAGGCAAACCCCCATGCAACTCTTGGACGCCACTTGAACTTGCTGTCCCCGTCGCCTCCGAGATTCTCGGGCGTGACTGCATGCAGTCAACACCACCCCTCCCCCCCCCCGCCTCGGCCGGCGGCCTCTGTCGCAACTTGAGCCACAGCAACGCGTGGCCGGGTGCAGCCGGTTACTAATAAAAGATCGCGTTATTCTTCTTCTTCTTCTTCGCGCAAAGGACCCCAAAGATGGGTCGGCTTGGGAAAATTCCCTAAGTACCCCGAGTTTTCCTATGATCCAAAACAAACAGTGTTTAAATCCACTTGTTTTGCTCATCACGTTTCATGCGTTTTGCACCTAGTGAATGGATGCTGTCTTCATTAAACACTAATAGGAGCTCGGCATAGTTTTGACACCCCTCTGTTTTCCACTTTTTTGACGAATCTATATAACTTCTTGTGTCACCCAGCCACGGTGGTCCTTAAAGCGCCTGCCCTTTTGTTTTTGAAACGTTTTGGGCAGACGCAGGAGAAAGTGCCCCCGCGAGGCGGGGCCCCTTCTCCCGTGTCGTCACTTTACACCTGATTCTATCTTCAGTCCTGGTCTGGACCTTAAATTTTAACTCCCCCCCCCCATTACTTGAACATTGACTCCAACCCTAACCCAGCCCTCCTGGAATTTGGCTCAAGGTCACCTACAAGCATGTCCGATCAATGCTACCTTACTGATGCATAACATAGGTAACGAATGAAAGCGCACAGCAGTATGAATTTGTACAGAATGGTAGTGCATAAGAGCAAGGTCAAAGTTCGAAACAATCAATAATCAGATAAGACGCCCACATAAGCATCAAACAGGAAAAAGGGGATACGAAATGTTATCAACAAATCACAATCAGGGGAAAATAGAGGCGTGAGATTACCAGGGCAATTGCAGATTGATCACGTGATCTAACTGCTTGCACAGGTCTGGTTTCTCTCTCCGTATGTAGGCTGCTTCCAAATAACGCAAGGTTCGAGTTGTACGTGCTCGGACAAGTACTCGAAAGGATGCTTTAGGGTCGACAACATGACCGCTATCTAACAGGCAAATGTTCAGCGGCCCTGGTCGCCAATTGCCTTTGCGTTCGCCCAATGTACTTGCATCCGCAAGTGCATGTGAATTCATACACACAATTGGGGGTGGCGTGCATTGGCAAGGCATCCTTTGCCCGGTTAATTTCGTCTCCCCTTTTTCCTTTTTGATGCTTATGTGGACGTCCTATCTGATTATTGATTGTTTTGAATTTTGACCTTGCTCTTATGCACTGCCATTCTGTACAAATTCATACTGCTGTGCGCTTTCATTCGTTACCTATGTTATGCAGAGACGGGCTGCAGTTGAAAAGCCGTCACGAAATTTATTGGCCCCAATAAATTCTGCTGTACATGCTTCCTTTCAATTCATACCCGGGAAAAAATGCTTCAAAGATGATGATGATGATGATGATGATGAGGAGGAGGAGGAGGAGGAGGAGGAGGAGGAGGACGATGAAGATGATGATGATGATAGCAAACGAATTTAATGCCCCTTTGCAGGCACTTCCAAAAAGGTATTGCATTGTCGTATTTTTACTTCGATGACTACCTTAAGGCATCTTAACCACCCTCAAGCAAAGGCCGCCGCGAGGCGTTTTTATTTCTTTCTCTGAAACATACGAATAAATATCGCAAGTTATTTTCTTTTAGCACATTTGTTTCCCGGAGTAAGTAATCCCGACCTTAAACCATACCCTTGCCTGTTTAAGGAATAGGAATAAATTTCCAGAATTTAATGAGTCCAATTAATCGTAGAACGGCAACTTTTGCCTGCCTGCATGCATAGACCAACTGGTTTCTGCGCGTAAACGAGGCCGACAATGGCGGACATGCAGGTAAAAGTAGTAGAAAGAAACTCCAAGGAAGTTCTGGCACCGTTTTACTAGCAGATAGAAATTAGTTTGTCCGTCAAGTATACCGGTGAATGCCACTCGAAGGTCAAGCCACATACTTGGAGAAAGTGGACCGAAGTGAGCAAAGAAGTTTATCAATGCAGGCAATTTTAGTCCTTGTGAGTTACGTTTCAAAGGCAGACCGTCATCCCTATTCGTGAAGAGTGGAAACTACTGCTTAACATATTCACGTGTGCCTTCGATTAATTCACATCGGGCCTGTACATTTATTTATATGGGAACGAGGCCGGTTCCATACGCGCAGAAGAACCTCTTGAACGCTCTGCGTCTACCGTGGGTCATGATCGGTTAACCGTAGGGAGGCCTCTACGGCCCCCTTCACCCCCTCCCCTTGTGACACGGCTCCACCTTACCCTCGCTGTCAATGACTGTCTCCTCTCCTCTCCCCTCCCCCTCCCCCACTCTATCCACATACCCCGTTTGTATGAAAGGACGAACCATAATCGATTGCACTTATCACTCACACGTTCAGTTTGTACCTCGTCCGATGAGAATTTATCGAAAGCACGCGTAAGCTCGCCAAATGCTCTTCTGAATATTCACGTGTTTTTGTGAAGCATGCCCCCAACTTTATCTGTGGATAAAGCCTTCGTAAGGCATGTTCGCAGAGACTCACTAATCATTAAATGGATCCTGCTATCGTGCGCCTTTCATTGCAGGCGATATTTACGCCTCGGTTAGGCATATATTACATCCGCTGAAGCAGATTTATTTGTATAAGTTCGAAAACCTAAAACCCATCATGCTAGACTTCGCCATTATAAACCAGCCCCCAAAAGAGCTACCTATAAATACTCATGTTAACCGGTCATATTGTGATTCTCAATATTATTATAATACTGGTCTTGCTCTGACAATATCAAGTTCGCGACGAACACATGGTAAATTCAGGGCGCTCGCTCTCTCTAAGTCATGCAAAAAGGTCAGATGGCTGACAGAGAAGAATTAGTTTCAGTATAAGATTGAACGTCTAAAAACCGTTTTCTCTTTGGGCCGACCAGGGCAGCTTGGATGATATTTGCAAGATACGGTCACAAATTATTGCTGCTATGTATCCTGAGTGCCTTAGCGCATAAGCTGCGAGAGTAGCTCCTAGTGACCAAATACTCTTCAGACCCGAGGTCATCGATTCAGGTCCTAAAACTGAAGGCCAAGCTTCCTTGATGCAGAAAAACTACCCTTGCAAAACATGTCCGTCTCTACCCGGGACTAGGTCAAGGAAATATTGTTCCTAGTAATGAAGTGACAGTGCCTTATAACAAGCAAATTTTATTTCCTTATAGTTAAATATATGCTGTGTGCTCTATATAATAAATTTCCGGACGATTAGAATCGAAAGAAATTCATTCTTCTCTAAGCTGAATATTGGCCTTGTTTAAGTGGGTTATGTACACGGCCACGTGGAGGGCACTTTTACGCTGACCGTGTGCACGCCAGATCGATATTGTCGTTCAATCGATATTCCATATCCTTATCCGTGTGACTGCAGTACATTATCCATTCCCTTTTTCCATGCCTCCGTGTGATACAATATGGCACTTTTATAAGTAAGAGTTTTGTTAAAGTCGCTAGAAGTGGACCTAAACCTACTGATGAGAGTTTTATGTTACTGGAAACTCGCAGCCGTTTCGAGATAGCCGGCAACGATCTTCTGGCACGCAGCAGTAATCCCTTTTCCTATAACAGACATAGACGCTCACCTCCTCCCAATGGCTGACGCAAAATTTGCGTGGAAAACCGAAGCAGCCGTAGGATTCGGAACATACTAATACCGCTTCCACCTGGCATATGCATATTGCTAAATAACCAGGTGGCCCCATAGAAAACGCGATTAAAATGCAAGCAGGGTGCGTACACCTCTGTGGAATACCAGATATAATTTAATGTGTGGAATCTCAATGCTGTCGGGTTAGCTGAATGCGAGGCCGCTGTTCTTCACATCATTCTAAAATCCCCAAACAAATCGTCTATCCTGACAATTTGGTGTCGCGCATTAAGTAAAGTGCAATAAAATATAATCGGATTATGTTCCGCGGAAATGATAATACTTAAGATGGAAATGCACGAAGGATTATTTGGCAACACTAAAAAAACGAATAAGTTGATGGGCAATGTTTTAGAGTTTAGCCGATTGTCTTTAAATCTTATTGTGTTAACTCACCTCTGAGGTGAAGAAGAGAGCACGATTGCTGAAACAAGAGTTTTATTCGCCTGCTGAAGCCCATCATCAGAGGCAACAGCAGTTATGGGTAATTCATAAATAAGGAGCTACGGTATCTATGGGGTTAAGTCGCCATAAGTGAGCTCTATCGGTGATTAGAAACGCCTTACAGTGAGCGGGAAGACAAGATCGCCGAACTACCCTGCATTCGACGGGTGTTCATAGCCAAATGTCTAACCGCGACTTCGTCAACCGGTGCATACCCAAACTAGACGAAAGGCCAAGTCGCACGAATTCCAAATTTTGTAAAGCACATACGCACGTCAAGAACGTTTCGGAAGATGTTGGCCGCCTTCTCACACCACTTGGGATTGGAGTTGTACACAGACCGGAGATAATCATCAGGCGTCAGATGATGAAACCGGAAGACACACTGTCACGATAAGAAACGTCAGGAGTCGTTTAGTGGATCTGGTGCAGTTGCGGACAAAGCAACCACGTTTGAGATACCGGAAGACAGCTCCGAACGAGAATGGCCGAACACGCGGTAGCGATGCGCAGTTGCTGCTTATTCGACGAGATCCGGCCAAGTCTGACGAGGCCAAAGTCTCGCTAGAGGTGACAACCGCGTGAGCTGCGAGCTGCTTGAGTCATTGCTCGCTGGCTCCCAGTGTGTTAACATGTGCTATGCCCTTCCTCTTCCATATTCGGTGATGATACTTCGCCTAGACAGAGTAGTGAGCCAAGCGAGGGGTGCACGGTGAGAATTTCTCACTCCACTTTGAGTTAGGGTTGCACACAGGCGAACACTGTTCCCAACGCCAGGGTCGGTGGGTCAGATGGTCGACCAGCCATCACACAAACATCCAACATGCATGATTAAACCGCGACAATGAAAGACGTGAATGTCTGCAATCGAACAGCCATCACCGTAAAAATACCTTATGAAGGAGGAAGCCGGGAATTTTTGTAGGTATGTGATATCATGGCGACTGCAGCTCCTTGTGCATGAACTACCCGTATCTGCGTCTGTCTCTGATGATGGGTTCGAGCAGAAAGCAGAAACGTCGGGCGAATAAAACTCTTGTTCCAGCGATCGTGTCTCCTTCACAACTGTCTCCTGGGACTCGCCCCGTCGCTTCTATTGTCAACAGACAGCTAAACAATGGTTACTCTCTCTCTCTCACAATCTGCATTTTTGGACTTAAAAACGTAATGTCTATTCGGTATCCACAATCACAGACCGGTAGTTTATCGGTGTCTGAGTTTTTGCTAGCCCGTTCTTTTGACATAATAATGGTAACATGTGTTCTCAAATATATCGGAATTTCTAATCAACTACGTGCGTCGTTTCCTTATCTTCCGCTGGCAACGTCTAGAATTAGCCCTTTTCACTTCTGCACCAGTCAGCTTCGTAAGCATAACTCAATATACTGTCACTGTGGTATGGTAGCAGTGAGGCATAACACTCACAGAAGTCGTGAATTAACCAAAATATCCTATCACATTTCGAAATACACGTCCCTTTTTCGACATTCTCGATTGATTTCAGCGTACGGAGCTTCCTGTACAATGTTGTCGCCGCATCATCATGCTCGTTTGGATGTCAACTGTGCTTTCGAAAACTCGAAAGGTCCAGAAAAAGGCAGTAAATCAAGAAATCCCAAGATTATTCCGGCTACAGATGCAATTCGATCAATGGTAGGGGGCGCTCACCGATCGTTCTTACGGAACTCACTCGTTCCGTTGTGCCTTATGGACTCTCTCTCTCTCTCGAGCTCAGACAGCAGCCGCACAGCGGCGCATGATATAGGCAGAATGTTGTTACCGACGAAGGCAAGGGAGACTGGAATGGCCATTTCTGGCTTATTAGCCGTCGACAGCCAGTCATACCCAACCCCTTTGTTGGTAATAAGATTCCGCCCATATCATGCGCCGCTGTGCGGCTGCTGGTTGGGCTCGAGAGAGAGTCTGTAAGGCGCAACGGAACGGGTGAGTTAGGTAAGAACGATCGGTGAGCGCCCCCCACCATTGTATGTTCCCGATCGAAAACCGACAGTGCAACGGGCTCCTGGCCCTGTGGTTAGAGGTGTGGACTTCTAAACCAACAGGTCGCGAGTTTGAACCTCGGGTGTTCCACACATCGGGTTGGGTATGGCTGGCTGACGACGGCTAATAAGCCAGAAATGGGCATTCCAGTCTCCCTTGCCTTTGTCGGTAATGCCATTCTGCAATTCGCTCAGTTAAAATTTCCATCCTGAGGCCGCTGCTTTGCAATTGGTAGACGTCAAGGTCAAGGGCGTCTAAAGTGTGATAGGAGGAAGCTTTATTCGTGACATTGATGGTTAAGTCAATAATCTACAATGTCCTGCTTAAGACAGGGCAGGCAGAAGGCCAGTCATTGTTTAAGGAGATCTGCCAGCGGGATGCGTCGAGTAAGCTGGTCAAAAGAAAAACGAAGACGTAAGAATAAAGGCTAATCAAATATTATCTCAGCTAAACAAGAAATGCAAGTGAAAACTCACGGTCAACAACATCACCACCACAAGACTTGCCTTCAAAGCAATCGCCGTCTATCATGGCGCCAGGTATGTTCGAAAACTAGTGGCTTACTTACATGCGCTGATACGACCCTACGTCCCGCTTTGTTGGCTAAAAGCTTTTTGAAAAAATGCCGCGTACACTATTGGACTCCACCCCGACGTCGACCATTATGTAAGTCCTGTTCTGCATTCAAAGTGGTACCGCCAGAAGTCGGCTTTAGTGGTCCACTCACCCACAGAGTCAGACGGGTTGGGGTTAAATGTGCGATGCCAAATGCGCTCCGCCCTGTGTATTACGCAGGCTGCAGGGCGCCAGCATACTTGAACTTATCGTTCGCATCCTCCACCACTAAGACGCATCTGTTAGGTTCTTTATTGAAATTGCGGGTAACAGACTCGAAAAGAAGGTGACTAAGTCCAGGTGGTCTTCACCGTACCCAGCCACTACGTACGTTCTTGGGGAATGTGGCTATCCACGGGCTGCATTTTTCCCTTGGCGTTGGATGAGCAGATACTGGCCTTACAGGCGGAGAATCGATACAATATGACATTTAATTCACATTAGCAGGACTCTGGTTGATAACAAGACACTCAGCACGATATGTGAAATAAAAGCAATTCCGGGTAGACAGCTGGAATACCCGGAATTACGGACTTGTGACGGAGGAAGCTATGCAAGAAAAAACACGGAGAACAATAAGTTAAAGTAAATTAACTTCTACGGATATTGAATTGGACAAAAATAGCTAAAAACATCCTTTAAACGAAAGCCGCACCAATGATAGTAGAAATTGTGGCATCTTCATAGAGGATATATGTTCGGGTTAGTTGGTATGCGGTAATGCAGACCAACCCTAGAACCAACGCCGGTCTGTGTTCTGCTTGTCTCTTTGGAGCTTTGTTATGACGACCCGCCCTAAATTACAGGAAATCCAAAAAGACAGTTATTGTTTTATTATTTTTTTCCAGTGACTTGCGGACATGTTCCCATGAATAAGCATTTCCTAAACGTTATTCCGAAATGAAAGTTTGTAGTGGAAGCTTGAAATCACGTGATTTACTAAGTTTCTGCCGTTCCTATTACTATGAAACGGGACCTGTGCATTCTATTATTCCTGGCGATTTTGGCGAGGCCGAAATTCTCGCAAGAGGCCACAACCGCGTGAACCGCGATCTGCGCGAGTCATGGCTCCCCGGTCAGCAGTCGATCGATAAGCACAATGAACTTCAGGCCTCATAGTTTTTACTGAGACTTAGCGTGGGCAGAACAATTAGTCAAGCGGGAAGTGCTCGGACGAGCAACAGTTCCAATGACATGGGGCCAAGTGGCCGAGTTATCCTCACGCCAATAATCATCAACGGCGATGAAATCACGGCGATTAATTGATCGATGCGGACTAATAAACAATCATCACACCAGATACTGTAAACGCGGATGCTACCAATAGTTAACCACTGTATCCTCTCAACGCTGCGCTCTTTGTGTCTTCATCGCCCGCATCTGCGACTGTTGCTGGTGAGGAGTCAGAGTGAAAAGCCGAAATTCGACGCCACTAAACTTCTTGCTCCGGCGATCGCATCCTCTTTTCCTGTTGGTGCGATTTTTTCACCGTATCCCATCAGCTTCGGTGAATAATAATAATAATAATTTTTTATCAAAGATCCGTCGCGGTCCCATCAAAGCAGTGATATCTGAGCTCT
This sequence comes from Spirometra erinaceieuropaei, assembly GCA_902702965.1. Taxonomy (NCBI): domain Eukaryota; kingdom Metazoa; phylum Platyhelminthes; class Cestoda; order Diphyllobothriidea; family Diphyllobothriidae; genus Spirometra; species Spirometra erinaceieuropaei. The sequence continues at coordinate 233,286 of CACRXP010000029.1, read as the reverse complement.
TATTTATCACCTCTGCTTCCGCTATTGTGGATTATGCAAAGTTTATTCAATATTCCACTACCATCTCCAGTAGTAAGCTAACACAGAGCGGAGAGCAAAACAAGTCATGTTTTCCCCAATACTGTACCATTACCAGGTCCAGTAGACAACAGTTTCCGTCCAAATTTAACATCAGGTTATAGTTAAGTTTTCGTGAGTTTCGGATAATTGCACCCACCTTTTGAAATTTTATAGCACTGTCATTTTTGAATAGGAAGTACTTTCTCGGTGTTTTTAAAATGCACTTTTGGAGTTGAAGTGCAAATCGTGGCTGTTTCTACTAAACCGTGCTGAACTCGATGACAGGAGATTACACTGCCAACCGCTGATTGCCTTCAAACAAGGTGAGATAACGCCAGTGTCTAACTTTGTCCAAAACTGACTGAAGTAGTAAAATTTTAGTGCGCAATGCCGTGTACGAAAAGGGACAGGATGCATTTTTTGCACTTTTTGTTTTTAGTAACTTTGCGTAGAATAATGCAGTGATCTAGGACTTCAAAATATTTCAGACTTGACGATGTTCCTACTGTCAAACAGCCGAATGGGCATCAGATTTCAGTACCCCTGTGATAACACCGCTTCCGCAATTGCATTCAAATTGCACACGTTCAGAGCTGCGAAATACCGACTTCTGTCAATGTGCCGTGGCTCGACACTAACCTGTCATTTTGACTGTATGCTTGTAGTAGTAGCACCAGAAGAAGACGATTTGGGAAATGTGTGAGGTTCACCAGATCAGAGGAATTGCATGACTGACGTTTCGGGGGGCTTGGCTGGCTGTCCAGTATCAAGACGTTTTATGCTAAAGATCGAACAGAATTTTTACAAAAGGGCTGAAGTAGTTTGCCTTAAGACGACCAAACATCTACTTTGGCAGAAGGTTCATCAACGACAGTAACTCCTGCTAATCAGTTCCTTGAGCATTTGAGACACCTAAAAGAAAGACCAGACGAATTCTTGGTATCTTTTGATGCCATTTCACGCTTAACCCCCATTCCACAACGACTAACGATTGCATCTGTGAGACAGCTTCTAGATGACCATTGGGCGCGAGAGAAAACCCCATAAAGTCGGAACATCTCGTCGAGCTCTTGTGGTATTACCTAAAAACATATTTCACCTTTGGTGGACAAATGCATGAACAAAGTAATGGCACACCCATGGACTCTCCCATATCAGGGCTGATTGCTCAAGCGGCCCTTCCACCGGTAGAACACATGGTATTCGCCAAGTATCAACCGAAGTTCTGGGCCCGTTACGTCCTTGACACTTTCAGCATTGTCAAGTCATCTGACGTGGAGCACCTTAAAGAATTACTAAACTCAGTTGACCCCGGCATCTGATTCACGATGGTAGCTGAAACTAACGACCGACTCCCCCCTCCCAGATGTTTTGTCCGCCGGTGTACAACGGAGCAACTGCAAGCTATGTTTTTCAGAAAAGTCATCAACACTTTAACAACAATCACCTCTCTCATAAACGGATCCGTGTCCGTACTCCGTTGAAGCAAACTGCAGCAAACTAGCCGGCAAAAGAGTTGGACAACAATACCTTCATGATCTCCTTCGGACCGATGGATACCCAGGCTATTTTATGAAGAAAAGCAAGCCCGGGTGAACGAGCAACGACTACCATGTCTGAAGGGCTATTCCTCATATAAAAGGAGTTGCCGAGGCGGTTTCACGACAGTTACAATCCGCCAGATTAGGCATTGTCCATCGAGCCTAGGCAACAATTCGTCGACTAATTCACCCGTGCGACTTCACCTGTGTGCGACCGACCCCCATTAAGACTACAACACACAACGGAGGAGACCGACAAGATTCACAAACAACGGCCAGAATGCCAAGGTATGGAAAGCAGAAGGAAACAGATCAACTCAAGGACAGCTGATTCAGCCGCTTATGAAACATTTCCGTGGACTTTTTCACAAAATTCCCTGATAATGGAGAGCTGGCCAAGCCCTCCGAAACGTCAGCTGTGCAATTCCTCTGACCCGATGCATTTCAATGCACCCATAAATTCTCATTTATTTTGGCGAAAGTATGCCTAAAGATATCCCTTTTTGATGAGAGGTGGTTATGCAGTCGCGCCCTATGGACACAATGCAGTTACAGTAGATGTGCTAACTCATGAAATGTCAACCAAAATTTCGAAATGCGTTCTCGTTTCGAAAGGATAAATTAAGTAGTGTTGTAAAACTAATCATCATGCAGTATAATTCTATAATGATCCAGTTATCTCAGGGTGTCGGCTTTCGAAAGAACTTATTGTGGGCTGCAGGCAATATCTATACTCTGCAAAAAATGACGGCTTATGTAGCATGCAATTTTCTCATTGATTTTCGATGCCCTTAAAAATTCAATTATATTTCATGGAAAACATGCATACAAATATTCATTCTCTTACTCATTCCGTAGAAAATCACGTCTTCTTCCTATGTCATACTCAAAAAGAGTATACATTGGTTTTAAAAAAACTTTTCTAATTCCCGAATAATTTTGAACCCGACCTGCTGTTACACTTGCATTCAGGGTTTCAAAACTACAAGCTGTATGTGTTCCGTGTACGGAAAACCATGCATTTCTCTACGGTGTTAAGAGGAGACCATATGAGGCTCATAAAATTAGCCAGTGGATTTGAGCAATATTGTTAACTTTACAAGCCATATTCGTAAATGCAGACACATGACGTTTCATGAACGGCCATATAACGGAATTAAAAGATCTCACCATTAGAAACGTTTTTAAAACCGAATAATACACTTCTTTTGAGTAGGAAATTGAAAGAAGACGTGATTTTCTACCGAATAAGTAAAAGAATGAATATTTTTATGCATGTTTTCCATGAAATATAATTGAATTTTCAAGGGCATCGAAAATCAATGAGAACATTGCATGCTACATAAGTTAGTCATTTTTTGCAGAGTATAGATCTTGCATGCAACCGAACATAAGTTCTTTCGAAAGCGGACACCCTGGGGTAACTGGCTTATTATAGGTTAGGGCTGCATCATGATTAGTTTTACAACACTACTTAAGTAATCTTTTCGAAACAAGAACGCATTTCGAAATTTTGGTTGACATTTCATGAGTTAGCACATCTACTGTAGGAGTTAGGGCTAGGGGTTAAAGTTGGGGAGTAGGGTTAGGGGTTAAAGCTAGGGGTTAGGGTTAGGGCTTAAGACCATTCCACGCACGCACGCACGCACGCCCACTGGGCTGCCTGCGAGGTCTGAGAGTGCACCTCACCCTCCCTTCCCTCCCCCGTGCATCGGTCCATTGTCCGAGGTGGTGAGGCTGAGAGAGGGCACAATGTCTGACGAAGCTAAACAGCTCATCTGCACATATCACATGCATGGCCTGCCCCCCCCCCCCCATACAACACAACAGGATTTCACACAAAGGGGGTAGACTGCTTGGAATTCACATGTGCTGAAGTAGCAGAGGGGCGACATGGAGAAAGAGCCAAAAAGAATGACCGACACCTGCATGAGCAATGCCGATTATGCTCTTGTGGTGGGTGATGAGGGACGGATTTGTGTGGAATGTATAGGCTTGTGAGAAGACATGCGGTGATGGGATTTGACCGGCTTATTGTACCGCAGATTTAACGGGAGCGGACAGTGTGGGCAGCTGCGGCGGGTGGAATGATTGGGTGTTGGTACGTCAGGCGCTGATGGGCCGACGGTTGTGAGGTTGATTCGTGACGCTGAGGGTCGGAAGTATACTCGCCTGTAGTAGGGCTAGATAGCTGGTGGTCGTCGTTTTTGTTGTTATGACTGGAGTGATCAGGGCGGTGGGGATCGACGACGTCGGCTGAGGCGTCGGAGCATCAGGGGGGTGGTCATCGGTGGCCGTGGTGATCGTCGTCGTAGGGATTGGCGCAAGAGTGACGCCTACGGATGCAGTTGGCAGAGTTGTTGCGTTGTTGTTGTTGTCCGACCAAGCCCGTCTATGCGCCGAATGTCCCTTAGCAGCGTGGCGAGCACTGGTCGATGAAAAAAGTCTCCCTCTTTTTAGTTTTTTTTCGCATCACAGTTACAACCCTCCGTTGGCCTTTCTCTCTCTCTAGTCGCCTGTTCCACAACACGGTTTGCACAAAACTAGGGATTATTTTGACGGGGAATTCTGCAGGCTTACAAGCTGACTGAAATGTCATGCCCAAAGACCAAGTCACTTTTTAAGCCTGTACAGTTCAAGCTGCCCAGGGGAGTTTTGATATCGCGGATGATAACGACCTTTATTCCACCCTCATGATTGTCCAATTGAAGGCACAGGGACGGAGAGGGATAGAGACTGCGCGACTAGGTTTTCAAGTAATAAAAACCGCGGCATAAACTACTCCCTAGAAGCAGTGGTCTAAGGAGACGAACGCGAAAAGAGCCGCAAAGAGCTGCGCAATTAACCTGCATGATCACCAGTCGAAAGGTAGAACTTAAATTTGCATTTCAATCAGTTACCTACCAGAAATCGACAAGAAATGGGGTCGGGGCATTTGCATACATCAGCATTCCATGGGCAGTAGGATGACACGCACGCTAGGCTGAACGAGGTCACGTAGAAAAAAAGGAGATATGATCGCTGAAACAAGAAGTTTATTCGCCTGAAATTCTTGGTTCTTACTCAAACCCAGCACGAGAGACAATCGTAGGTAAGGATGATGGGTTTTGGTGATAATCCCAGATGACAGGTAAACAAAATTCTTGTCCCAATGATCGCACCATCTTCTTATCAAGTGTCTCCTGAAAATCGTCTTCTCAATTCTATCGACGTCATATCATTTACATAAAACTGATCCAAAACGAACGTGTCTCGTCTTAAAAATATCAATTAGGAAGGAGCTTAGGCATCGTAATGCGCTTCTAGTTCCGAGTAAGAAAGCGTAAGCATTAAAAATATACACCGATTAAGACCAAAACCTTGAATGAGGCAGCAACAGCCGAGCGTGGCAATCCTTCTAGGAAAGATTTTTTTAATATGACATTATGGGCAACAGAGAGGGAATAGAGTTAAGACCGAAGGTGGGATGCATTTGCCCACGCTTGTGGACCATTCATTGACCGGCCGGATTCGCAAGGTTTTTCCACGAGGGAGCTCTCGCGCAAGAAGCAGACAGTCTATGCTACAGATAAACTAGAAGGCAGGATTAGGCCTGGGCGGACGTATAAAAATTCATCAGATAACGGCCACAGCTAGACAACCCTCTGAAATGCTTTCCGATTACTCCGAGGGGATAGCTGGCGGAGAACTACTTTAAAACGCAGACGTAGAGACCATAAAACCTTCAACGGAATATCTGACCTCTGAGATGGTGGACCCGCCGGACACTTGCGAACACCCTACAGTTGTTTGGAAGAGTGCTGGGAGTCGTCGCTGTATTGACAAGGATGATGACAAATGTAGTGAATTAACAGACCTTAGAATTTCAATAAACATAGCCTGACACAGGGATAAAAATCTCGGTCGAAAGGATCCTATGCAAGGTAGACTCGCGTAGCCTAAGCCTATGTTGTAATTGTATCCATTCAGTTTTTAAGTAGATGTTTGGAATCGCAAGCTCTCTAGGCCACTTTTTGTAGGGGAAAGCTCAAAATATCTAACCAAAACGGTAAGGGAGCGAGAGCCGAGATCATAACTTCAAATAATTAAGTTTTCAAAGATTGTGGAAATCAGTGTCTTTCATAAGACGCTGAAACCAGAAGACACACTGCCACGACAAGAAACGTCTGGAGTCGTTTATCGGATCTGGTGCGGTTGCGCACAAAGCAACCACGTCTGAGAAATCGGAAGACAGCTCCGAACACGAATGATCGAACATGCTGCAGCAGTACGGAGAAATGACGTCAGCTCTTAAGTAGCGCCTCATTCGAGGAGATCCGGCCACACATTCATACTCGAGGAGACCGAACTTGTCGCTAGAGGTGACAACCGCGTAAGTCGCGAGCTGCTTAAGACATTGAGTATATTAAAAAATGCAATGCCCTTCCCCATCCATATTCTGTGATGAGACTTCGCCTAGGTGGAGTAAGTAGCCATGTGGGGAGCGCATAGTAATAATTTCTCACTCTGCTTGGAATTAGGTTTGCACACAGGTCGGAAGCAACCGTCAGGCTCCACGTCATGAGGCCGAAAGACCCGCTGTCACGGCAGGCAAGGTCTGGAGTCGTTTACCGAATATGGTGCAGTTGCGGGCAGAGCAACTACGTCGGGAAAACTGGGAGATTAATCCATAGGCGAATAACCGCGCATGCAGCAGCAGTGAGGAGGTAGCAGTTCATTCCACGGAACCCGACCATACTGTCAAGTTTCGGGAGGCCGAAATCCTCGCAGAATCTGACAACCACGTGAACTGCAAGCTGCTGGAATTATGTTTCTCAGGCCCGCCCTCCATCATCAAGCAAAATGACCTCCCGTTACCCTTTTCGGTGCGGATGCATTCCCTGAGCAGGGGAATCAGTCACGTGGGGAATGCGTGGGTGAGCAACAATCCCAGTGGCAGTGAGCCAGATGGCCGAATAATCATGTGATCATCCAACACGGAGAATGAAATTGCGGCAATCAACGACTCGGACGCGGACTGACGAGCCATCATCGCCTCAATTACGACCACCAGCGGCGATCGTTAGAGGTGTTAATTATAGTAAGTATGTGGCCTCGTTGCAGCTACGTGCAATAAATACGACAGTCTTTGTGCCTCCGCCTCCTTTGTTTACAACTTTCTCTGATGACGAGTTTGAGTGGGAATTCAATAAAATTCTCCTTCCATTGATCAAATCTTCATCTTCTGACTTTTTCTCTAGAAATCGCCTGTTCACTCCTATCAGCTACCTGTATCTGCTACTGTCTGTGATGATGGGTTCGAGCAGGAATCCGAAACGTTAGACGAATAAAGTTCTTGTTCCAGCGATCGTGTCTGCTTCTTCACGACAGCTTCCTGAGACTCGTCTCTTTTTTTTGCTGATAAGTCGTTACTCCGGATTCCAAACAAAAATCTTTCCCCACACGGGCCAGCATTTAATAAAGACTTGAAAGCTGCTCAAACAGCAACGCGCTCATTTTTTTAACATCGATCTTAAGGCTTCAAAGGAACTAGTTATGCATGACGCTAAGAGGATTCATTGTCGAATGGCGTTACTCTGTGTTTATTGTGACATTTATTTGGTTTATGTGACAATAAACGGCAATATCTGTCGTCAGGTGTGTGCGAAACTGTTGCTAAACTGTGCAGGTTTTCATCGGAATTCGACGCTGATTTCGTCAAAATAAATACATCCAGAAATCAATCACACTATTCATAGTTTAAAACAAGCAAATGCTACGATCTGCATCCATTCAAAATAAACGACGAGCTAATATTAGCTTGTGAATCAGAAAAGGCGAAAATCACTAGCAACAGTTCGAAATTTCCAAACAAATTTTGGACAACTGCTCATTTTTTAGCAGTATTCTCGCAGCAAATTTTCCTATGGAACTCGGGCTGTAAATTTGGACAATTTTCAAAAGAGTACCCCCACATTTAAACTTATTTTCATCTCCAGAAACTTGAAATGTTGCGGTTAAATGGAGATTAACAGCTACTGTTTCATTTAATTGCGCGCATGGTCCAACGCTCAGTAACGAATAAATTAAAATTCCCATCGGCTCCGATAATTAAAAACAAAGGCCTCCTCCGTTTGTGTTAGCACGAGTCTCAGATATGAAGTTGACAATTAAATGCTTCTGAATTTTGAGACCGTTCCTACGATATTCAAACACTGAACTAAACAGACTGAAAACACACGTCATTGAGAGAATAATCCGAAATAGAAGTGGCATTCACTTACCTGCCCTGATTTCTATTCCTAGAAGAGATGCACTCATTTTAAGGAGTCCAAATACAATTGTGAACATGGGGCACAGAGTTAATGTGTGTTCTTAACTCCTTTAGCTTCACTAATGACCCCTATTTCTCGAGAATTGTGCAGCGCAATGTCCTCCTAGCGAGCAGACGGACTATACTTTCGATCCATTGAGACGCCAACGAATTATTAAAATCTGTTGATAAAGCCAGCAGCACAAGTTATGACGGGAACAGTTTCCGAATATTAAAAATGGAGCACAATTATCTTTGCGTCTGGGTAGAGATCTTTGCTGATTCCTCACCCATTAACCGGCGTAAGGTAATAATACTGAGAGCATCCGTTACACGCATCTTTCCAATCTATTGTAGACGAGCCCTGGAAATCCCCGACGCAGAGTCTGTTGCAACGTCTGACGAGTCACTTTTGGACCTGTTGTTACGTCGGACTAAAGCTGGCGTGACTTCCACAGACATATCTCACGGAGTGACCATGAGGAAAGCACAAGCTGCTGTAAATTCAGGCTGGTAATTTGGCAAGCGGTAAAAAATGGCTCTCGACATTGTTGTGCTGTTCACCAGCTTGGTGGCTTACAGTTGGGACAAGACAAATAACCACTGTTTCGCCCAACTGCGCACATTGTTTAACGTTCACTAATAAATAAAATTCTGCATGATCCTGCCGATAAGAAACCAGACACATTTATCGCAACATTTGCTCAGACCACAACCAGGAATATGGGAACTTACAACTGCTCCGGATTCATTAATGCCCATAATTACTCAAAAATTGCGTTATGAAATGCCTTCCCAACGAACATGGGAATGGCCCTCTCGATCCATCGAGTCGTCGGAAATTTGAAGCCTTATTTGGTGTGCCGGCGGCACTAATTTTGAAAAGACCAATTTCCTAATCTTGGAAAAGGGGATGCACCTATCCTGTCGCATAGGTCGAGATCTCTGATGATTCCTCGCCCATTTGGCGGCGTAATGTAATAATTCTGGGTCAGGTCTTATTTCGTAGCCGTGCCTGCAGTAGACAAGCCCCCAGGTTAACCCCAACCCTTAACACCTGACCTCAACCCCTAAACTTGATCTCTTACCCCGGTAAAATGCGGTTATGTAGCCCCGCTTGATGGACACGATACTGTTGGAGTTGGTATCAGGATTTAGGGTTAGGGGTAAGGTTGGAGGTTAGAATTAGGGATTGGGGTTAAGGTTAGGGTTTAGGGCAACTATTTCTCAACCACGTAGAATACAACCGCGCATTCACAATAGCCTTTCCTTTGCACACAAATACTTGAACTCGTCGCCTGTGCGTTCTCCGGCTCCACCTGTAAAAACACCCATTACCAGCGGTCTCGTATTACGGGTAGTTGGGATTTGTTTACTTCAGGCGGGGCTCCATGACCACATCTGACACTTACCCCTAACCCTGGCCACTAACTCCAACCCCTAGCCCTAACCCCTAACCTCTTAAAGGTACGGCTGCAAAATAGGATCTTGCCAAATGCTGGAAACATCTGCTGCTCACATTTTTCTAACCTACAGTGAGTGACCGATCTCATGAAATGTTGGCTGAAATTCTGAAATGCGTTTTCGATTAGGAAGGATTACTTGGTCGCGGTTGTAATACTGATTATTTCAAGACACCGTTATAACATTTCGTACTCGGCAGGATGTCGGATTTTAAATGCACTTCTTTTCAATCTCCTGTAGAAGGCGTGCTCGGTAAAAAATTACTACTTAAGTAGCATGCATTTTACCCATTGATTTTCAATGGTCTTGGAAATTCAAATATATTTTATATAAACCATAAACAAAAATATGCTTTCTTTTGGTCAATCAATAGAGAATCACGTTTTCTTTATATTTTATACTTAAGGAAGGAGTATAATTGGGTTTTAAAAAACTTTTCCAATTGCCGAATAATTTGGAGTCTGATCATTCGTTGCATTAGCGCTTAGTGATTTCACTCTACAGGGCGCATGCGTTCCGCGTAAAGAAAATCCCATATTTTTCTAGGCCATTAAAGAGATATCATACAGAGTCCATAAAATTTTGCAGTGGATGCGAACCATGTTGTACATTTCATGAGGAGCAGTTGTAAACGGCCAGGTACGATGATATGTTAATGGACATTTCGCGGTCCTTAAGTATGAAATAGAAAGAAGACGTGATTCTCTATTGATTGACTACAAGAAAGCCTATTTTTGTTTATGGTTTCTATAAAATATATTTGAATTTCCAAGACCATCGAAAATCAAGGGGAAAAATGCATGTTTCTTAAGTAGTCATTTTTTACCGAGCGCGCTTTCTACAGGAGATTGTAAAGAAGTGCATTTAAAATCCGACATCCTGCCGAGTCCGAAATGTTATAACAGTTTGTCTCAAAATAATCAGTATTACAACCGCGACCAAGTAATCCTTCTTAATCGAAAGCGCATTTCAGAATTTCAGCCAACATTTCATGGGATCGGTCACTCACTGTATTTTGGACGAACCCTGAAACTGCCTAAAACATGAAGTCTGTTGCACGGTCTGATAAGTCCTTTTGGACCTGATGGAACGATGGACTAAAGCTGCCGTCACTTTCACAAGCCTATCTCACGGAAAACATGAACGGCTCTAATTTGTACTATTGTTAGATCAGGGTAATGTACTGGTCGCTAAGCGGTGAGTTTCATGCAATTCCTCCTACTTTTTTCCGTGCACAAGGATTCATTCGCCTTTTTGTGTCCAGAAGGCACTCCTCAACGTGTGATTTCTAAGAATGTGCTTGCGCGCAGAAACTAGACGCCAGCTGACAGTAGGAATGGAAAGTCTCGAAGTTTAGGACCTAAGAAAGTGCCCGAACACGAAAGTATTTGTCCAATCTAAAGAAGTGAAATTTTGGATGATTGCAGGGAATGTAAAGGACGAATTCGGTGGACATCTTCAAAGGAAGATGGCGGAGAAGGCGTAACAGCACTCTGGCCAGCGGGGCGGACTATGTATCTCTTAGCTTGCAGCAGATGCACCTTGAATTGCTTATGAACTGCCGTAAGACGGTCTTGTCAAACGCAAGCACGGAACAACTAACCCTTAAATGACTTTTGTGCGGAGATTTGAGTTCCGATGGTTTTCCATGTTCGGCAGATTTCTGGATGCCTATTTTTGAAGTCTCCCTTTAAGTGCTGTCAGAAAACGCGCTGAAATAAACAAAACTGCAAGGATATTCCAGGGGAAAATTGCGTTCTCTGCAGCAAATAATAAATGAAGCCTGCAAACAGAATACAAAATAAGTTTGTTAACGGGGAGGATAAACTACTGTGGGCGATAATTCGCTATTCCAACTGATTTGACTGGTGTGCTTCCCATTTCGGTGGGGGAATTCATCTGTCTTTTCCAATCGAGGGGGCGAATCGTTTACTCGCAGTTAGCGATAACTGGACAGGGAACGGGACCTTTTATTCTAGAGCCAGACAACACGTCCCGTTGACTGTCAATTGCCAACGAACCTACAAGTAACGTAACCTGCAGTCTAGACACTTTTAAGGCCCATTTGGGAAAATCGGCAGGAAACACAAGCAGACCTAACCCAAGAATTTCGACAAGGTCATAAAGTCCCGCAAATATTCCCGTGCCCCAAAGGTCCGTCTGTCGAGAGCTCGCAGTCAGGTCTAATTATTAACTTTCACTGTGAAATTGCCAACCAAAGGTTTTCCGCAGCTGTCCAACGTTACCTCTCCGCATTACCAGTTCCCACTAAAAACGTTGTTTGGCATCTCGACAGTTCACTTTTCCCCTCCAAAAACACTCGAGCGGACGAAATTCACAAACGCGGCAGCCTTCAACTAGTGTAAATAGTACTTCGCTG
>CACRXP010000029.1:154505-221479 GCA_902702965.1 Spirometra erinaceieuropaei | reverse complement strand
TAAAGCTCTGAAAAATATTGAAGCGACGGGAAATTATTCCAAACACAAAAATCTCCCGAACAGAACTGGCATAATGAACTAACCTATCCCGTTGAGGCGCCTACGGCAGCGATGGATCGGACATGTCGTACGCATGACGAGTGTCCGCCTGAGCTGCTATTCTAAGGCAACCTCATAAGGCGCCGCTGTGCAGCTAGTGGCGGAGCTTGAGAGAGGGAGAGAGAGAGCTTCAAGGCACAAACAAGACGAGCGACTTCTGTAGCGCGATCGGTGAGCGCCGTGCTTCCATCGAAATTACAATTGCTTAAAGACAAGTCGGGCGGAGGCGTGTCTACATGGCCACCTTGGAGAGCTCCGTAAATGCGCCCGCAAATCAGCCCTGAGACCTTGAAGGACCTTTTTCAAGACGGGCAGGCTTTTCGTACGATTGCAAAAAGGGGAGCAACCGTTCTCGAAGCCAATCGAATGACCGCCACCACGGCAACGGAGGACGCCCACAAGAGTCGAATGCCGAATAGCAGTGCTGAATTAGCCCGAGTCTTGCGATCATGTCCGCATAGTTTGAAATTTCCAAACAAATTTTTTGACGACTGGTCAAAGTTTAGCATTATTCTCGCAGCAAATTTTCTTATAGAACTCGGGCTGTAAATTTGAGCAGTTTTCAAAGAGCGCCTCCCACATTTAAACGTCTTGGCCTAACTCAGTATCATCTCCAGAAACCTAAAGTTTTGTGGTTAAATGAAGATAAACAGCTACAGTTTCATTTAATTGCGCGCGTGGTCCGACGCTCAGCAATGAATAAATTAAAATTCCCATCGGCTCCGAGGATTAAAAACACAGGCCTCCTCCGTTTGCGCTAACTCGTGCCTCAGATATGAAGTTGACAAGTGAATGCTTCTGAGTTTTGAGAGCGTTCCTACGATATTCAAACACTGAACTAAACAGACTGAAAACACGCGTCATTGAGGGAATAATCCGAAGTAGAAGTGGCGTTCACTTAACTGGCACACCGCACAGGTCACTGTGGCCGTTGAAACGATGTCTTATGCCCCTGTCTGCACAACACACACCTAGGCTGCACAGAAGCATACCTCACATGAAATGTTTGCACAAATTTCCCCGCAGCGTATTACATGTCACTCATGCAGCCTGCATGGAATCCTCTACTCCAGGGCCTGTGTGGTAAATTCACACTGGAAGTTAATAATTAGACCTGACTGCGAGCTCTCGACAGACAGGCTTTTTTGAAATTGCCGAAATTCTTGGGTTACGTCTGCTCGTGTTTTCTGCCGATTTTCCCAAGTTTGCCTTAAAAATGTCTAGACCGCAGGTTACGTTACTTGTAGGTTAATTGCTTGTCATTCCCCCTAAAATTACATTACCATCACTGTCAGTCCCAATACACAATGCGAACGCAAATCCGCACACCGCACAGATCACTGTGGATGTTGAAACAATGTCCCATACCTCTGTCTGCACAAAACACACCTAGGCTGCACAGAAGCATACCTCACATGACATGTTTGCACAAATTTCCCCGCAACGTATTACATGTCACTCATGCAGCCTGCATGGAATCCTCTACTCCAGGGCCTGTGTGGTAACTTCAACGCGTCGAAGCGCAGACCTCGCAGTTAGGTGAGAAGCGTGTTGTATGGCGAGGTCCAGTACACGAATTGAGAACCGGCTCGAAATTGTTCTGCCATCGGATAGAATAGCAAGTACATTGGATGTCCTAACTAGGGAAATTTTAACTGAAATTCTTAAATGCCTTTTCAAGTAGAAAAGATTACTTAAGTAGGGTTTTTATACCAATTACCATACAGCATAATACTAAGATATTTCAGTTACTTCGGGATGCCGGCCTTTGAACGGAATCCTATCCAGTCGCCTGCAAAAACTACATCATGTAAAGATGATTACTTATATAGTGGGTTTTTTCTCATTAATTTTCAATGCGTTTGTACATTCAACTATATTTTATGATAAGCATGCACAAAAACGTTTATTCTTTTACTCATTTGATAAGAAATTACGTTTTTTTCAAATTTTACGCTTAAAAGAAGGGCACAAATCGGTTATAAAAGCACCTTCCAGTGTCCGAATTATTTTGGACCCGACCTGCGGTTGCGCTTGCATTCAGGGTCCGCAACCCACTAGCTGCATTTCTATATGTTAATAATGGGAGACCACTTAGGGTTTGTGAAACTAAGCCGTGGGTTTGAGCCATGTTGTAGACTTTACAAACAACACTAGTAAATGTAGAGACAGAATTTTTTACGAACGAGCCTTTTACGGTGTAACAAATCTCACAGTTGAGAATTTTCTAAAACCGAATTTTAATCTTCCTGCAAGTATAACATTTGAAGAAGACGTTCATTTCTACTGAAAGAGTCAACGCAGTGGGAGAGCGGTAGACCTCATTGTCAATAGAAGCGAAGAGATGTGTCCAAGGAAGCAGTCTTGAAGAAGGAGACACGATCGAAAGGCAGATGTCTGCAGCATCTCACGTTGGGACTTCAATACAGCCTACCGTGGTCGAGCAGGAAACGTAACAAGCGCAACGACCTTCCTCTTCCAAACTCCGTGCTGCTGGCGGAGTAATTAGCCACGCAGGGAGCGCACAGGCGAGGACAGCTCCCAACGCCATGGTCGGTGCGTCAGATGGTCGAGCAGTCATCAAACCAACACCTAACACCCGTGATGAAATTGCAGCGACTGACGACGCGAATGTTGGCCATCGAACAGTCATCACACCAAGTGCAACAGTTCCCGATGAAGAGGGTAAAGTCTTGAATTTTCATAGGTATGCAGTAGCATGGCGACTACAGTCTATAAACACTGCAGTCCCTTGTGCATGAACCATTAGTATCTGCCTTTGTCTCTGATGATGGGTTCGAGCAGGAATCCGAAACGTCAGGCCAATAAAGCTCTTGTTCCAACGATCGTGTCTCCTTCTTCAGGGTAGACCTCATTGACGGTAATCTTCTTGCTTGACATTCGCTTTAGTTTTAAAGGACTGCAGACGAGCACAACGCCAGGAATGACCATTCTAGTGTTTTTAACCTTAATTGAAATCAAAAGACGAAATTAAATTTTAAATGGCGGTAACTCACATGGAAAATGAAATAAAAATGCAAAAGCTCGACGATTTGCGTCAGGTGGAAGGCGTATATTTTGAAAGCATGGACGAAAAAATAAAGCAGCATCTGCTAAGTAGTGCTAGCAAGCTATGGAAGAAAATATATCGCTCATAGGAAAAAATACAGTAGATGTGCTAACTCATGGTACGTCATCCGAAATTTCGAAATGCGTTCTCGATTCGAAAAGAGAAATTAAGTAGTGTTGTAAAACTAATTATGATGCAGTATAAATCTATAATAATCCAGTTATCTCAGGGTGTCGGCTTTCGAAAGAACTTATTTTCGGCTGCATGCAAGATCTATACTCTGCAAAAAATGTCTAATTATGTAGCATGCAATTTTCTCATTGATTTTCGATGCCCTTGAAAATTCAATTATATTTCATGGAAACCAGGCATAAAAACATTCATTCTTTTACTTATTCGGTAGAAACTCACGTCTTCTTCCAATTTCTTACTCAAAAGAAGAGGATGATTCGATTTTTAAAAAGTTTCTAATTGTGAGATTTTTAATACCGATAAACGGCCGTTCATGAAACGGCATGTATCTGCATTTACGAATGTGGCTTGTAAAGTTAACAGTATAGATTAAACCCACTGCTTAATTTTACGAACTTGATATGGTCTCCTCTTAACACCGTAGAGAAATGCATGGTTTTCCGTACACCGAAAATATACAGCTTGTTGTTTTGAGACCCTGAATGCTAGTGTAACAGCAGGTCGGGTTCAAAATTATTCGGGAATTAGCAAAGTTTTTTAAGACCAAAGTATACTCTTATTTTGAGTATGAAATTGGAGGAAGACGTGAGTTTCTGCCGAATAAGTAAAAGAATGAATATTTTAATGCATGTTTTCCATGAAATATAATTGAATTTTCAAGGGCATCGAAAATCAATGAGGAAATTGCATGCTAAATTAGTAGTCCTTCTTTGCAGAGTATAGATGTTGCACGCAGCCGGAAATAAGTTCGTTTGAAAGCCGGGGCCCTGAGGTTACTGGATCATTATAGATTTATGCTGCAGCATGATTAGTTTTACAACACTACTTAATTTATCTTTTCGAAACGAGAATGCATTTTGAAATTTCGGATGACATTTCATGAGTTAGCACATCTACTGTATGTGTGCGAGACAGGACCTCACTGCAGGCTAGAGTATATAAGGATTTGGAGTGCTCCCCATCAAGAAAATTCCTAAACCTGATGAGGTTATTTGTCGACGCTGCAATCTTATTATATCTTATAACCTTATAACTACAGAAACAGTCGTTAAACTGGCGAGACAGGAGGGACCCACCACGACCGTCCACAGTTCACTTTGAGTAGAAGCGCGGAGGGGACATCAAAAGGCTGCGAGGAACATCGAAGCGCGGGTAGATTTGACTATAACATTTTGCTGGCCGAACGAACTACCAGTAAATAAAAGAAACCCGCCATTACCATCAACTGATCGCTTAGGGTCAGAAAGAGTAGAACACGTTTGAAGCCTCAACGATCATTGCAATGGATGATAACCTCGGGGGATTTAACACCCAGATAAAAGCAGGTGGCGGTAAAAATTTAAGTTTGCGTTTGCTGCTGAAAAAGCAAAACGTATAGTATATATCCTTAAATTTTAGAAGAACCCTTTTTAAAATCCAGAAGTTGAGTGTCTGGGAATTAAATTAGCAATTGTAACTTTAAGCTTTCCGAGGGAAGGCGAATCCGGAATTTCAAGCTAAACACCGATAATTTTGCCGATGACCCAAGTTCTAGCAAAAAAATAATTCAAAAAGGAAAGCATATTTGGATGCAAAAAACAGCAAATAGGCGGTGGAATAACAATGTAGGAAGTACGCATAAGGACAATCTATCGAAGTGAAAGTGTAAATACGCGGACAATTTGGATGAAACAGGAGGTAAATTCAATTTTTGAGTCTTCTTACCAATA
This sequence comes from Spirometra erinaceieuropaei, assembly GCA_902702965.1. Classification (NCBI taxonomy): domain Eukaryota; kingdom Metazoa; phylum Platyhelminthes; class Cestoda; order Diphyllobothriidea; family Diphyllobothriidae; genus Spirometra; species Spirometra erinaceieuropaei. The sequence continues at coordinate 216,409 of CACRXP010000029.1, read as the reverse complement.
ATGTTCGCCAACAAACGTCTCCCAGTAAAAAAATACCGGATCCAGTTTGAGATGAAAGACTTCGAGAAAAACTCTCCGAACATTTTCAATTATACTACGATCTCATGCATTCAGCATGCATGGACAACAATATTCAGGGACTGGCGGACAATTATTTGGCGAAGTCTTAATTTCACTTTGGGGAGGAAAATATTGCGTGACTTGAACCACATATCCGCACAGCCTTCACAAGAATTAGCTCTGCGTAAAGAAATAAATCAGACTTATTTCTATAACTTAAACCTTGGCCCTTTATTGAGGTGCATTCTGAAAGTGGGTTAGTTTGAAAGAAAATAGGGTGGGGAGGCTTGGCAGGGCCAAAACACACAAAGCGACGCGTGAAGAATATCCGGTCACGCGTAGATGACTGAACTTAATTTTCGAAAGGAAACATTCGCATGGTCTTTAAAATGTTAGTAAACGCACTTTAGGTCATAAAACTAGATTAATGTTTGTGAATTTCTGACTTCTGTCAAAATATCACTGATGTAAAGAAGGAAGAGTAGCGGACTCACAGCCGCACCTTGAAGCATGCCAGTCGTAATCGGGTAAGACTTTGAATATCAATTACCAAACCATAGTTTTCTGACAGCCGTTGGATAAGTTGAACCCGATGAAGTCGGATAGGAGAGACGCATTCTGAGGCTCTCCAGTTTTGCCCAATGACTTTTAGGCAACACTCCATCGGAGGCTTTGGTAGGATCAGTGTAGACAACTACCACTGACTGCTGTTCCTTATAAAGAGAAGCGAAAAAAATTATAAAAACTAAGCGACAGGTTTCCCGAAACCTCTTAACTAAAATGTCATGCTGAGTTGAGCTCGGAAGCTGATTAGGTAGGTGAAAATCAAGAGTCTCATCGAAAATTATCTTTTCAAGACGTTTTGCTAGGAACGGAGTTTTGTCCAAACTCCCATAGTTTTAACGTCAGATCGGGATTCGGGCTTGAAGGCTGGAGGGATAACTGAGATTCTTCATGTTTTAGGAAAGAATCTACTCTAAATATAAACTAAGAATAGAAGGCTAAGCGACCAGGAAGGCCTGACACCTTGACAGTCAAATTTTGCATATAGTCCGTTATCGAGAAGTACGAGTTTTTAGACGGCGAATGTGCTTCTGAATTAGGTCTGAGGAGATATTGTTTTCATTGAAAATTCTATATGAAGGCCGACGAAAGGAAAGAACTGGTCTGGACTCAGTAGTAAGGTCTTTTGCAAAGACTTCTTTAAACAATTTCGCCTTGCCATTGTCGTCGATGAGGAAGCTTATGTTATAGTTTGGCAGAAGGAGAATCTTGTGATCACACTTAAGGGGGAGGGGGACAGGCGACGAAAGGCTCGGACGACGAATTTAGTAGGGTTCGGATCACTGAGCGCTAGTCACTTCCTCTACCTGTTGCGCGCCTGACGCCTCTTCAAGGCCAATTCTTAGATGGACGGATAAAGAATTAGTGGAAGGGTCATGCGGCTGTCTTCGTAAATTTCTTAATCTGTTAAAAGGAAAGTGATGAAATATGGAACCAGATGAGTCAAACTTGAAAGTCATTCGAGAGAGAAATGTCTTTGCAAACAACCGACATGACGTCGCAAGGAAATAGTATACAATCAGAGGATTCGAGGCGGTTGGTTCTTAAGTTGCTGTCTACGAAATCCAAATCTAGGTATATTCCAACTGTGCCGATTTTTTTAAAAAATACAAGCGGAAGGCAACAGTGAATCAACGCATGCTCAATGCCGAGGCCCTGTTTTAAATCAAAAAGGGGAGCAGTGTCATCTGATTTAGAATGTAAAAGGCCGTACTTGCTGTCTGACCCAAACAAGTCATTTGAATCCTTGCGAAGTGCCTTCTAGCAGACCCCTGGAGGATTATTTTGTGCCAGTCAAGTAAATGTCACCTAAACTGTCGTAAGTTGACGGACGCAAACGAAGGACTAATTAGAGAAATCGAGTTGCAGCCTTCCCTCCTTCCCTCCCGAAAACCCATCCACATCCGTATACAGCAGCCTACAGTGTTCTTCACCTCTCCCGCCTCCCCACCACTACTCGTGTCCAATCACGGTTTATCATTTATACACATCTAACTGCCGATACAAACGAAGATGCGAGTTCCAGAAACTAGTTGATTGGAAGAAGAAAAAGAAAGAGAAGAAGAAGAAGAAGAAGAAGAAGAAGAAGAAGAAGAAGAAGCGATCGCTGGAACAATGGCTTTATTCGCCTGACGTTTCGGATTCTCACTTGAACCCATCACCAGACACAGTGGCAGAAAAGAGTGACTCCTGCACAGGAAGTTGCGGTATTTATAGGATGCAGTCGCTATGCTACCGCATACCTATAGTAATTAACCGCGCTCCCCTTCATCAAGGAATGTTGCCCGCTCATGCGTTAATTGCTTGATGGCCGGCATGCAAATTGTTGTTAGGATTCGGTTGCCGAATCCAAATATCTAAGACGGGTTTTCAGAGAAAATGGTTACCCGCGCAACTTCGTCAACCGACGCATGCACAAACGAGACGAGCGACAAAGTCGTGCCGATCCCAAATTCTGGCGAACGATCCCATACATTAAGAACGTCTCCGAGGCCGTTAGCCGCCTTCTTGCACCACTTGGGGTTGGAGTTGCACATAGACCGGAGGCCACCATAAGGCGTCAGGGGATGAGACCAAAAGACCCACTGTCACAGCAAGAAGCATCTGGAGTCGTTTACCGGATCTAGTGCGGTTGTTGACAAAGCAACTATGTCGGAGAAACTGGAAGACTGCTCTGGACGCGAGTTGCCGAACACGCGGCAGCGGTACGGGGAAATGACGTCAACTCTCAGGTCGCGGCCCATTCGATGAAACCGGCCACATATTCATGTTCGATTAGGCCGGAATTCTCGCGAGATGGGCTAATCGCGTGAGCCGCCAGTTGTTTGAGTCATGGCTTACGGGACCTTAGTTTAGCAGCAAGTGCAACGACATCCCCACTCCATAGTCCGTGCTCAGGCATAGGCTGGCCGAGGTAATTGGCCACTGGGAGAGCGCGCAAGCCCTGAGCCAGATGGCCGAGCGATCATCACGCCAGCATCCAACACTGATGATGACATTCCGGCAATTTACAACTTGCATGCCGACCATCGAGCAATTAGAGCATTAGCGGGCAACCATCCTTGATGAAGGGGAGCGCGGTTAAGTACTATAGGTATGCGGTAGCATAGCAACTGCATCCTATAAATACCGCAACTTCTTGTGCAGGAGTCACTCTTTTCTGCTACTGTCTCTGATGATGGGTTCAAGTAAGAATCCGAAACGTCAGGCGAATAAAGCCCTTGTTCCAGCGATCGCCTCCTCTTCTGATCAACATCGGACTGCTGTATGACCTTCCCCATTAACGATTATTAGCCCAGCTACACGAAAGCTATTTAAAATTGTGCATATGATGAAGTAATCCTGCAGGTCGACGTAAGTCTTAAAACTGACGAAGATTACGATTACGTACACGACTGAGTGTGGGTCGTTTGTCAGCCGATAGATTGCAAGTCAAATGTCATCCCCAACTCGGCAGTTCACTGACTTTCTTTTGGTCATTTCTGTTAAAATACACATGTAGTTTGATGAGGTCATCTGGGCGAGGTTTGGTCATGCAGCCCCACTTGATTGATACCGTACGTTTACTTTTCTAAGTCATTTTTTAAATTATCATTACCCTGACTTTACGTAAATCACGTATTTGCGCCTCCCTTACTATTTTAATCCAGTTACTGACTATGCCTCGAGAGGGAGTGTGTACATGCTAGCTTCGATCACATCGGATATCAGTTCACACGCGCTTCTCCACGCGTGCTCGCGGCCCTACTTCCACCCTATTTATTGTCTTAATCCAGCTTGCTAATGGCATTGTTCGGGGGGAGGGGGACTCCGTCGGTTCCTCTATAGTGGCTATGCACTGCGAATGAACACCCGGTTTCCCTCCGGGGCTTTCCCGGGGTAATTGCGCCATCCCTGTCCTCTTAACCCAGAGAGTGGCCGTGTCGCGGTTACACCAAGCATCGGTCCACGCGCGCTTCCTCGCGCGTGATTCGAGCTCCGCTTGCGCTTTCCTGCTTTCTCTAATCCAGCAGGTTTTAGTAAACTAGTCATAAAGTACAGTAGGTGGGCTAACTCATGGAATGTCAACCGAAATTCCGAAATGCGTTTTCGCTTCGAAAACATTAATTAAGAAGGGTTGTAAATCTAGTCAGCCTGCAACATACAGTCATTTTTTGCAGAATATAGATATTGCATGCAGCCGAAAATAAGTTCTTCCAAAAGCCAACATCCTGAGGTAACTGGACCATTATAGATTTATGCTGCATCTTGATTAGTTTTACAACACTACTTAATTTATCTTTTCAAAACGAGAACGCATTTCGAAATTTTGGTTAACATTTCATGAATTAGCACATCTACTGTAATTCTATAATATTTCAGTTATCCCAGGATGCCGGCTTTCGAATGAACTTCCTTTCGGCTTCATGCAGAAACTACACCCTGTAAAACAAGACTACATCTGAAGCATGAATTTTTGCCTTTGATTTTCGATGCCCTTAAAAATTCAATTATATTTCATAGAAAATATGCATAAAATATTTATCATTTTGCTCATTCGGTAGACAAATACGTTTTCTTCCAAAAATGTGATCGAAGGAGGGACACAATTCGGTTTTAAAAAACCTTCTAACTGTGGGAATTTAAAATACCGTGAAATGGCCGTTCATGAATCGTCGTGTCTCTGAATTTAACTATGTGGCTTGTAAAGTTAACAACATGGATCAAATCAACTGCTAAATTTTATGAACCCTATATGGTGCCCCTTTAGTACCAGAGAGGAATGTTTGATTTTCCGTACGCGGAAATATACGGCTTGTAGTTTGGAAACCCTGAATCCAAGTGTGACGATAGATAGCGTTCAAAATGATTCGGGAATTGGAAAACTATTTTTAAAACCGTATTATTTCCCTCCTTCGGGTATAAAATTAGTCAAAGACGTAATTATCTACCGAATGAACAATAGAATGAATAGTTTTATGCATGTTTTCCATGAAATATAATTAAATTTTTAGGGGCATCGAAAATCAGTGGTAACATGCATACTATATGTGTAGTCATTTTTACAGAGTGCACTTTTCTCATGCAGCCGGAAGGGAGTTCATTCGTAAGCCGGCATCCTGTGGTAACTGAAGTATTATAGAATTGAAAAGTCATGTTGGCGAACGCACGTTTTAGGTAATTCTTCCTCAGGCCAATACAATTACATGAACGAATGAAAATGTACAAAATCAACAGTGTTTATAGATGCCTCAAGAGCTATTAAGTCACTAACACTCATCCTCCCCACGCCGCCCGCATGAGAAGGTCGGCGGGTGTTAGTCGTCAGAGCTAGGGGAGGGGGGTAAGAGAGTCTTTGAGTAATGATCTTGGGTTGAGTACACGGAGTACCCATCATCGTGATTAGGGATTTGAGGCGGCATGGCTTCATCGCTTGGGGTTGGCGTTGGCCACGGCAGCGAAAGCGCTTGTGTCAGAGTTTTCTGACAGCATAACACCGGATTCACTAACCGTATAGCTACTGCCTCTGCCGTTGCTAGTATCCGTTGGCGTAGGCCTTTAGAGAAGCATGTTGGTGTCCGGTAGACAACCTGAAATGCTTTCTTGGCATCGACTCGGTGGTTCGTATCGATTAAATGCGCGAGAATAGAACTCGAAATCGACCGGGTCTCACCTCTGTCTAGCCAGGCGGGCATATGTTCACGCACCCTCTTTACCAGGCGTTTCGTTGTGCGGCCGATGTATCCTGCTCCACAGGAGCAAGTGAATGAATAAATGCACATTGATGTGGCCTTCAACGGTAGTCTGTCTTTACCTCCCAAACGCAGGAGGGGAGAGTTTGTGAAGCATACGCGTAAATTCGCCGCAGGGAATGCCCTCGTGATAGCTGTAGTTAAGCGCCGTCGGACTAGTTCGCTCTCTGCGTCTCCTCTAAAAGGCAATCTTATGAATACATCTTTCTTTTCCGCAGTCGCAACAATGGGCTTTTCAACGCGTTCCCCAATATTTCGGAGGATAAATCTATCTGGGTATCCGTTCTCCCGAAGCGTGTTCTGCAAATGTTGAAGTTCTTCTTCAATAGCTTCAGGTGAGCAGATGCGTCTCACTCTAGTCGCCAATCCCTGGACTAAATTCCGTTTGATGTTTAGGGGAACAAAACTGTGGAAATTAACGTATTGTCCCGTCCAGGTTTTCTTTCGGAACACCCTGCGCTGGATAGACCCATCCTCTTGCCTGTGCAGAAGGACATCGAGAAAGGCAAGTTCGTTATTTGCCTCGGTCTCTGCAGTGGACTTTAGCGAGGGGTGCGCACTGTTGAACTTTTGGACAAGCTCCTCGATATCGGTGGTACCATCCGTCAGGCAGAAGATATCGTCCACGTACCGACGGTAGAAGACGAGGCCATTAATGGTCTCTTGCAAGCTTGTTTTCTCGACTTTGCCCATAAAAACATTTGCAAGGAACGGTCCAAGCGGTGATTCCATTGCCACATCATCTACCTGCCTGTATAGTTGACCATTGCACAGAAATAGAATTATAGAAATACGTTGCAGGCTGACTAGTTTTACAACCCTACTTAATTAATCTTTTCGAAATGAAAACGCATTTCGGAATTTCGGTTGACATTTCATGATTCGGCCACCCTATGTATGAATCAAGTGGGGCTGCAGAACCAAGCCTCGCCGACATCTGACTGCAAGCTGTCTTAAATATAAATGCTTATTCAAAACAGCAGTCAGTACTACCCAGTTTTATTAAAGCCTATCCAAATCTCGCTTTACCCTCTACGCCGAGCCATTAACCTCTCCGTATCCCAGACGTTTGCCTGAAAAGAGGCTGAAAGAAGCAATAGAACCTTTGTGAGGGACGACATCATGAACAAATAAGAACTGTTGTCATCAAGGACACTGTAGAAGAATATGACCACTTCTATCTTCTTTAATTTCAACATCAAAAATAAAGGCTAGAAGGATGCTGTCGCCGGTACCCGGTTCATTAAATCGGTGGGTAGACTGTGAACCTAGAGGTTTGAGTCCTATCAGATACGAACGCTGGAATTTCGAGCCACCCCATGATTGGCCTGTATCGGGTTGTTTTCACTGTAGGAGAGATGGCGGTCCGTCCTGATTTGACTCTTAAACTGTCGCAAACGAAAGACTGACGCGACAGATTGAGTGTCAATCTCTTCCGCGCCCCGCTCTGCAAAATTAACCCAATCGATTTACAGCGGCCTAAGGTATTCTCCATCACTACTCATCTCGATTCTCGGTTTATCGGTTGCATACGTCTATCTGCTGTTTGGCCCTCCGCATTAAATATTCGCTGTCCAGTTACCCGACTGGCTATTCCTAACTGTGCGACTGACTTACTTGCATTCCACGAGATTTATTTCTGCACACGACAGGGTGGCCCGGCGTAAATTTTAAGACTGGCAACCAAAGCCGCGATTATATTCTCGTCTGGAAGTGAATAGCTAGGCAGATGATGCAATGCGTGCCAAGTGCTTTCGCTCGATGGGCTTAGATGCCATCTTCACATCCAACACGTTCCCAAGCTTTCTTTGCCCATTTATTTTAAACATGCAGCTTGAATTTTTAGTTTAACAAGCGCATCTGCCTACAAGTTATTTCGAATACGCATCTTACACAAAACAGAGAGAGGTATTATCAGTTTTGCTAAAAACACACCCAGGACTCAAGTTCTTCGCTACCATGAAGCGCCATCATCCTACAGATCCCAGAAACTTCCCCGAGAACATGGTCACATACACGTTCGTCGACACTTTTGTGGAAGCAGACGAGGCAGTTAATTGCCCAGCAGAATTTTTGAGGTCACTTAATCTGCCAGGGATGTCGCCGCACGTACTGCATTTGAAAATTGGCGTGCCAATTATCATGCTGTGAAATATCACCCACCCGAAGTCTTGCAACGGCACGCGGCTTGCGGTTAAAAAATTAACGAGCAACGTCGTGGAAGCAACTACCTTGACAGGATCCTTGAAAGGTGAACATGTCCTTATTCCTCGCACTCCACTGATTCCAACTGATATGCCATTTCAATTTAGGTGAATACGAATCTTACACAAAACAGAGCGGTATCATCAGTTTTACTAAAAACACACTCAGGACTCAAGTCCTTCTCTACCTCGAACCGCCGTCATCTTACATATCTAAGAAATTTCCCTGAGAACATGGTGGGTAAGCCAGCAAAATGTGTGTTCCGATTCTTAATGAACAGTCGGGAACTGTTATTATCAAAGACAATGCAACCCACACGGTCACTTTTATCTTTTAGATGCTGACAGTCATCTATCATCAAAGTAACGGAGGGGAAGGTGCTGACACTGGTCTTGGGTACATCAAGTCAACCGAAACACCAACGGGTGCGAACGCGTGGGACTGGTAGGCAACGGGTTGTTTTAATTGCTGGGCAGATGACGGCGAGTATCGATCCGTCTCGGAAATTCACTCTACAATACTCACCGACGATTTCACTGTATCAGACTACCGATCAGCTAAAACGGTAACCAGCAGTAAAAAGTGTGATTGCAATTGGGTTTTCTGGATCGTAGGCCATCAGCGCCCATCCAGAATCCCACTCCGGCCTGGACGCTCATTTCTGTTTAAAAAGTCGCATTTAATCGTCCACGTCATTCACGCAAAAACAAGCAGCCTATAGAAGAGGGTGTGGGCACGAGCGCGAGGGGAAAGCCGGGCACAGAAGTGAGTATTTTTTGCTCATTTATTCTTGTAGACAATAGGCGGGTGAGAAGAAAGATAAATATAAGCCAAAGCTATTGATAGGGTCATGTCTGTTGCGAAGAATCGGCAGGACCCGAAGACGAATCAAAAGTACGTATGTCCGCATTCGACAATCGCGCCTCATGCCATCCACCACAGGCAGAACCATATACCTCGGCCATGATCCACTAGTGCAGACGAAACTCGGATCTCCAATCACATGTACAAGATTCTGTCAGTCACCGATATGACGATCGCTGGTCAGTGAACTCAAACATACGAAGTATTGAACCCGTCCAATCTTATTCGGAATTTAAATAAGTAATAGGGAAAAACGAAATGAAATCACTCTGGCTGAACTGTCTGACGGTCGTTCTGCATCACCTAAATATTCGTTTGGTAAAGACAGAGGAAACCTAAAAGGTTTGGATGACACTTAACGCAACAAAATCCAAAGATGACTAACAGAACTGGCTGTTGGTATTTTCAACTCTCACACGCACACGCCACACCCGACTCGATTCAAACTAGGTGGGAGTCATCCCGGCCTGAAGCTCAGACCACCAGTCCGTCCCACCATGCAAACACGAAAGTTTGACCGTCGCATCCGACGATGTCCATCGTTTGCTCCACAGCAAGGTGCAGCAGGCCCGCTGACCTGCGCGTGAATCAGTTTATAATGTGGGCAGACTTGCGCAGCATCTACCGCACTCTCTTCTTTACCCCCACCTAGACCCGGTGTCAAGACAGAATCAGAAATAACCGGAGGCGGGGATAGGGCAGGTGGATGGCGCCACCGAGCCCGCACCTTGACGTTTCACTCCACACAATAAGTGACCAGAATTTTAACTAACAAAAGCAGTACCACAAGGGGTCAGAAGGTGGGTGACTGGGCAGTCATGCTTACAACCTGCAAGCGCATCTACCGGGAGGGAACAAGGTGTCAGAAAACTGACAGCGAATATCTGGCTGCGACGGCCATGGTTCGCTGATCCCCGGCATAGCAGACGCTTATAGACCTTTAGGCCAAGCACACACACACACACACACACACACGACAGTTCGATCATCGGTTTCGATGGTGTCACCGTGTGCCTCACAGCTGCAGCTGCAACGGTGGGAGCAGGGACGGTGACTTACGCAGGGGTTTATAGTGTCGGTAGACTTGCGTAGCATTTACCTCCACGCTCTCCTCCTCCCCCGCCTGAGCCCGGTGTCAAGACAGAGTCAAGAAGACCGGAGACGGGGGAGACCGCAGGTGGATGACTCGGACGGATCCTCGCCTCGGCGCTCCACTCCGCACCCCCTGGTCCACACACCAATGACCATGATTTTGACCACAGAACAATGGGGTGGTGACAGTGGTCCAGTTGTGCGACGAATGCCGACAACAGGGTCCGCCAGCGCACCCCGGGAATGTTGGCATTTGTTATTGCGCACAGATAACGCCTGCCAGAGTACGATGTGGCCCCCGTGTTGGTCCAGCGCATCTAACACGTGGCCCGTTTAGAGGGCACACACACATATACAGACCTGGTTATATTCCTGGCAAATAGGTCGTTAGACAATGACCTATACATTTCCAAGGCGTCCGGTATGGGAAATGTGCTGCAGAAATGCAAAATTACTGTTCAAGATAAGTGTACAGTGGTGAAAAAAAACAGTCGAGGCTCTTGATCGATCACAGCCAGATTTGCGCGGAAACGGCAGAGCATTTGGAGACGCATTGCTAATGCTTGCAGGCGTCTTCAGGCAAACATTGCCTGTAATTCCTCGATCGACACCAGCAGACGAAATAAATGCCTGCCTGAAAACCACTACCTTCTGGCGCCACTTCCAGATGGAAAAATTAACTACAAATGTGCGTGTCCAGCTACAAAAGGACTGATCAGCTGAGATATTCTCACACCAATTGCCCGCAATTCGGAACGGAACGGTACCGGTTGATCCGACTTCAGGATTCATCTCACTACTTTTTTACCTACGGCAGTTTAGTGTCATCGAAAGAATAATTGGTTGAAAAGTTAGTTCCCGATATTCGAACCAATTATACGAATCACGATTGGCTGAGTGAACGGGCAATTCTTGCGGCCGAAAACACAGCTGGCTACCGACTTAACCACATTATTCAGTCTAAGATTCAGAGTGAGGCAGTCACACACACGTCCGTCGAAACTGTTGTGGAAGCAGACGAGACAGTTAATTATCCAGCAGAATTTTTGAATTCACTTAATCTGCTAGGGATGCCGCCGCACGTACGGCTGTTGAAAATCGGCGTGCCGATTATCATGCTGTGAAATATCAGCCAGCCGAAGTCTTGCAACGGCACGCAGCTAGCGGTTAAAGAATTAACGATAAACGTCGTGGAAACAACTATCTTGACAGGACCCTTGAATAGTGAACATGTCATAACTCCTCGCATTCCATTGATTTCAACTGATATGCCATTTCAGTTTAGGCGACTGGAATTCCCGATTCGATTGTCGTTTGCAATCACCATCGACAAGGCTTAGGGCAAATCCATAGATTTGTGTGATTTGAATCTACAAACAGATTGTTTCTCACATGACCACCTGTAGGTTGCGTGCTTCAGAGTCGGCAAACCATACAATTTCTATATCTGTGCAGAAGATGCAATGTATACTCGCAACCATTATGAAATTAAACATGTTAGAAACGTGCCCCTTCCTATTTTCCTTTTTTTTCATTTCATCACACTGAGCCACTGCAACGCGTGGCGGGATCCAGCTAGTATAGAATAAAACGAAGCAAAGTCAGTTTGACCGAATTGTCTGGCGATTGATCTACATCACCTAAATATTCGTTTGATGAAGACAGGGAAAGCCTGAAAGTCATGTAGGTTGGAATAGGACTGAACGCATCAAAATCCAGAGACAACTCTAACAGATCTGACTTTCACATACACAATCAGACCGGGTCCTATTCATGGCAAATAGGTCGTTAGCCAATGACCCATACAGAACACTGTGGGCAGACGGTTTGCCCGGAGGCGGGCACTTAGATCAAGGCAACTGCTGAGGTTCAGCGGATGCCTTTCAGCCGTGCTGCACGATATCACTATCTTCACTGATGGGCGACACAGTCAAGAGCCACCAGAGGGAGGCATTCCTGCCAACGACATGTGGGCGCACGACTTTTGATGTAAAAAATGTCTACTCACTGAACTCGAGCTACAAGCGAATCATTCGACTTTGGTGAGTTTTTCGATGCGAATGTTTACCTTCTGGAAGTTCTCCTGCAACCAGGCAGATCGACAGACGGGTAACTCGCAGTCCTCGTGAAGGCCGAGAAGAAGATTTCCCCGTCCAACCTAGGTATGATGTCGCGAAAAATAGAACGGGTTCAGATACGCATTCCAATTGGCAGGCACTTATCTCCTTATACTGGGATTCTAATTCCCCCCACCATGCCCGTGCTCACCTTTAGGGGACATTATTGCCTGAAAAATGAACGAGTTTGGGGGTGCACCTGTCGATTAAAAGTGAAGCCAAGCTGCAGCGGGTGGTAATATGCTGTTGCAACTAGCATGCAAATGCACTCAAGGTAGTGCCTTTTGTCATTATTCCTATATTGCCTCTGTTACACAAGTCTGCTGGATCGCTCCATTTTGATTTGAAGCATTTGCATATCTGGCCGACAATCATCACCTATATAAAGCCTTACTCTTGAGTTTAGGTGCGTGGCTCGGACGTCATAGCGAGAAGGAAAGTGTTTTGACCAAGAAAAGAAGCCCGATCTGTGCGTTTACAGAAAACTTTCTAGAAAACGTCCTCCTCCATCCATGACTCGGGATTGATGAAACGACGGACAGATGTGATAGTTCTTGAACCAGTTGGATTATGGGCCGTAAATGGACACTAAGTACAATTAAGGAACCCGCAGCTGTCACTGTGCCCTGACTGATTACCGTAAATTCATTTCTAGCCTGAAATATCTCTGGGAGTTCAAACGAAGGCTACCAATCGCTAAAGAGGCATTAACTGTTCAGAGGGCTTCGCATGTGTCTCCCCAGGCCCATTGATAGCTTTAACCCTTCGTTGCAGGCATAGAAGCATTTTGCTACTGGCAGAAGTACTCGCTTACCGGCTCGTCTTAACCAGGACGATGAGGTTCTTTTGCAAACTTGAGTTAATTTGTGACCCAGCGCATGCCGTCCACCTTAGAAATCGTACTCTCAACAAGTCAGGAATAAGGAATAGCACGTTTCGCTTCGCTTGCGGTCTTCAAACGACTACATTTCCTGGACGCTATATGGGCAAGCATACCCGTGATGCTTTAACCACTTTCTGTGTAACCAAATCTCATTATGCTAATGACTGGGCTGTGACCTTAGGAGACTCTTTGAGCTGCAAACGACAATTGCCGCTCCACTCTGAGTGCCAACAGATGTGGACTAACTTTGGACTGGGACTGACTAGCAATTGCAATGGCGGTTTTCCTACTGCCTACTCGTGAATTTCCCCTCATCCCAAAGATGATCCTTTGGAAGCGCTGGTTTATTTGTTACCGTAGAAGCACTTGTGATTGCTCGAGCAAGGATAAGAGAGTAAGGCGTTGTATGCATTAGAACTTCTTCAACTGCACGGTTAAATGAATATGTATTGGCTTACATGACGTAAATGAGATCGCAGAATGGTAAACCTATAATTTTAAGAGCGCTCTAAATGTCCCAAACTGCAGTTCATCGTTATGCCTTAAAGGACACTTAACTCCTTTGAAGCAGATTATTCTTACGGTATATGTATAGTAGTTGTGCTATCTCATGCGAGGTTTGCCCAAACTTTGAACTACGTCCTTTATTCGAAAAGGCCCCTTAGTGAGGTTGTAATATTGATTATCCTGTGGTATGATATCCAGATGTTCCAGTCACGCTAGGATGTCGGCATTCGGATGAGTTCCTTATCGACCCTCCCTATAAACTACATTCCGCAGAAAATGGCTACGTAAGTAGCGTTGATTTTTTCCATTGATTTTCGGTGCGGTCACAAATTCAATTATATTTTATAGAAAGTTTACACAAAAATACTATCTCCTATAATCCCTTGGTAGAAACTACACTTTTTAGAGTTTATACTCCAATGAAAGAGCACTATTTGACTTTAAAAAAGCCCCTAATTATGAGATTTTTTAAGATTGTCATATGTCCAATCGAACAACAGGACATCAACACATTTATTAACTATGCTCATAAAGTGGACAAGAGGGTGCACATTCATCACCGAATTTTGCGAGCGCTATATGACATCTTCAAAACATTAAATGGAAATTAAAAGTCAAATGCCTTCTTTGAAAAAAAGAGAAATTTGTTAAGTAAATTATCGACATCAGTTCCCCGTACTGTCGTTGCAGTCGAGTAAATTTTCAAAAAAAACAATTAACAGATCCTATTTTTGCAAATTTACTCGAGTCTGACGACGACATGGGGAACCGACTTCGAAAATTTACTCAAAAAATGTATCCTTCTCCCAAAGAACGTAATTGCCTTCAAATTATATTTCTTGGAATGCCTGTGTTCCACTTCAGTACATAGAAATGTATGATTCTCCTTGCACGAACGTATGCAGCCTGCAGCTCAGAAATTTTAAATTCGAGAGTAACGGTTGGTCGGGTTCACAACTATTCTGGAGTTTAAACTTTTTTTAACTAAAGGTTACTTCTCCTCAAACATAAACTTTTAAGACGTAAATTGCTAGCAATGGTAGAATTTGTATTAAAAATTAGTTACAAAATTTACGCCACATAAGTAATCATCTTTTGCGAAATGCAGTTTACGAAGGCAGTCGGCAAGAGGCTCATTCAAGAGCCGGCATACTGACGTGACTGGAATATGCTACAAGATAATTCATATTACAACCCTACCGAAGTAGTCTTTTGGAATTGGAAACGCATTTCAGAATTTCACCCAAGTTTTTGAGAGATAGTATATCTACGATGTCCATACTAAATATATATCTGCTAAGAGCAATGCCGACAAGAATGAGCATGACAAGTTTGGGACTTGAGCCCTGATTTGAAGGAAGGAACACCAAAAAACTACAGAAAATGGAGTGACCAGTTCTGATGGCAAAACTTGCCGAAATTTCTGTCAAACATTTCGTTAGAAAGGCAAACGACCTTTCAGGTTTCAGTTGATCCAACATGCATAAGGGAAAATATTCAAAAAGGTAAGTTGTTAACGCTCACTTTATGAATGGAATCTTAGGTTACTGTCAGATTTTTACAATCTTATACGGCTGAAATTTAGAAAGCGTAACCAAAAATTCGCGGCATAAAGCTGCATTAAGCCACATTTAGCACTTAAGGCAAGATAACGCAGTCATGCGCCTATGATATCTTCACTCAACATTCGGCACACCATCTATAACATTCAAATATAACCCCCCAAATTCACAAAGATATCTGATGCTTCGCATAAAGCGATTTCAGTCTTACGAGCATCGATGAATAACGCTAAGGGAAGACAAGTAACAGCCATGTCCGTTCAAGCATTCAAAAGCGTCATACCACTCGGCGAGTGAGGCCTGAAATAATACCTCACTCCGGACGCAGCATTTCAAGAATGCTTCACCCATTGCAAATCAAACACCGGAAATTCACCATCTGCATTCCGTGCAGACAATGTGATGAATCTCACAGAAGGCTTAGTGACAAAGGAATGGTTTCCAATAATTGCATTTTATTCTTCCTTATCACATCGGCGCTAGTTAGATGCCGATACAGATTATATCTGCAATAGACCTGGAACGGATTCGTAGAGTTGCCGCAGGGAGCCCTGCGCGTGAGTCGCTAGCCAATATTTCAAGCATCAACAAGGTCACTCGGAGCCGGATTAACGATAATATATCGAGGACTAAAAGGCAGTGGGATAGGCAAATCAGTCCACATGTTGGCAAGCGGATAGTTCCACCCCTCGGACACCCAAAAGCACCATTTCGTGCTCAATCAAATTAGTGTAAGATAATATCCGTCGGCGTCCATTCCGTCCATATATGAAAAGCGTATGAGGGGATTAGATATAAAGTAGAAAAAAAGACAGATTCGAAAACTGACTGAACAAGTCTTTATATTTGTTAGGGACTATGATAGTTGCTGAAGTTCGAATTGTAAAAGGATTTGCGTTCGCGATGAGGGGTTTTTGAGCGATAACCACGTAAAGAGGACCACGTAGGCATGCATGAGCAAGCAATTACACGAGTAGGCAGTGCGCTCACTAATCCTTCAATATCTGTCGTGGTCTTTCGGTTCAGATGACCATCAAACGCAGACACTCGACAATCCCACGATCTATATTAAACACCACTGAGAGGCAGGTGTCATCAACTTGTGGCGAATGTTTTCGGTTAAAACAACATTTACGGACGCCGAGCGGGCAATAAAAGTTTGCGTGATAAGATTCTTGTCTATCCCAAAACTGAGATGTGATCCCAGAAACGTTCATGACCGGTGACATTTCATCGGACGAGTCATTGCCTTTGGGGCACATCCATTCCTTCCATATTTTTTTCTCTGAAGTCTCTGTGATGAACGACTGGCGCCCAGTTACTCGTTCAGTTAACCAAAGAGACGTTGTTTGCTACTTATGACGGGGACTCAGACATGGAAACAGTAAGCTGTACACTATTTGCAAGCGATGGAAATATTCACTAGTCAAACTGCAAAAGTAAGAACGGGTGTGCATTTTTTGGTAACAATCTGTTTATTGTGTCTGACAATTGCATCTATGCTGAAAGCGACGAAGGTTTTCCCTTCAATTATTTCGTAAATGAGCACCCACACTGTCGTGCAGGAAAACTAAAGGGGCCGCTTTATTTGAAGAAATTTATTAACTATGTGATTTTGCTCTTTTCCGAACGTTCTTCGAAGTGATCCTCCACCGTATTTTGCTTTCATTTGTTCACAGACAAACAGAAAAATTCGCAGGTATAATGTCAAGTATGACTTCTGAATTTGAGAGAAGAATCCTAACATTATTTTAGTCGATTCTAAATTGGTTAGGGATTCTCATGGTTATCTTTGCTGACCTACGAATTTTAACACAGAGTGTGGGCTCAATCTCTATCATAAAACTGTACATTACAAGGGAATTTTTAGATCCCTACCTGAACTGTTTCGAAATAGACTTGAGCGAAACGCAGTTGGCAGTCATGCCTGACAACTATTTGCGTTGGTTTTACCGATTCAGTATAAGGCAAGTGCTGACCAGGTTTTTCGGGCAGTTTGTTTCGGCCCGTTTTCCATTTACTTTTCCAGAAAGGACAGTCATGACCTCATTCTGCAATCTTCACTTGTAGAATAGTTTTTGAAATCATGGTGGATACTCATTCCACCTTTTTCGCAGTAACGATGGCAACGTATATTATTATATTAGATACGGCAAATGAAGCACCTGCGAACTTTCCGGGTGGAACATCCACATGCTTCGGAACATAGCATAGGGGACCGACGTAAGCTACTACTTCGTTTTTTGGGGTTTCCGTAGAGCAACCAGCAAAAAATATATGGCAACAATTGGGTAAAGGACGTCAATTATTTGTTGGTAGACTGTGACTCATGTGCTAATGCATGTGCTTACCCAACATGTTTGAGGAATGATGACTGGCATTTGTACCCAAGTCTGGAGAAACAAAGAGAGAGATCCACGGAGCATGCACTGAGGAATAACGGAAACGTTTGCTAGGAGACAGGCCCACTTATTCAATGATCAGTCTTCCTTCAAATTTAGAACACCAAAATAATCCAACTAGATACCAGCTGCATACACTCATCGTTTTCTGCCATTGATCGTCCTCTGCGTTTTCCTTCATCCCGTCAGTTTAATGTCCGGCTTATTGCAACCACAATTCCCGTATGACACAATCCACCGTAAAGCGACAGCTACTTGAGGTCCTTCACTCTACCACTGCCCAAAACATGAATTCAGTGGGCCTTTCAATCGCCCAGACCATTCGAGTAAACTATAACGCGACAGTCTGTGGCATTACCGAAGGGCTGAAACCTGTTTATGTTTGCGCCGTGTTGTTTATTTAAAGAGCGCATACTTTCACCAACTTCTAATATCATTATAAAAAGAAAAGTATGAGTTGATAATAAATTGTGAATGTAGTAGAGATCAGAACTGATGTTCGTCAGAGGCTCTTGGATGAAACTCCTGTGCTGCGAATACTGTGGCCATCGAGCGCTTAGAAGATGATTATGAAGTTAGCGTAACTTCGGAATAAAAGCCGAGAAGAGCGCGAGAACTAAGGCCTCGCATGTAATGGGTTGCAAATTCACATTTCGTTAAGTATCACTCGTATGCACGAAAAAGACTGTCCGTCTTAAAGAAAAGCGCATCCTGTGCCAGCCCTGTAGAAAAAGCCGCCCCAGAAAACTTCAGAAGGCTGACTGGAAAAAATATCAGATTAAAAAGCAGATACTTTTATCTATTTAATAGCCGTCGGTCTTATCCCAGTGAGATGTCTGTGGATGCGCGTTAACATTTAAAGGTTATTGTCAATGACTGCGCATTAAAACTGCGAAAATCCTTCTAAACAACGCATTTGCGATCTCAAACATTGCGCCGGCAAGAATAAAATTAGCTTTTAGCAGGCAACAACTTAAGCATGAAAAAAATGGACACGTTTTTGAAATCACATAATATAACCGTAATCCCTCCCTAATTTTACTACAGCTTTCAACTACTCTTTCTGCTTTGTAGTTTAGGCTTGTGGTTTCCTGTCTAGGACAATGACATTTTAACTGGTCCATCGGTTTACCACACAGAACGCATACTCGAACGACGTCCCATCGCAGTTCGCTTTACTTGTCTGTGTCTCTTGGGTATGTGTTATAAAAAATAGAAGATAATGCTGGCTGCCTTATCATACTGGTGAAAAGCAAAAGTTCCTGATAAATAAATCGATGCAGGTTAGAGAAAGATTGGTTACAGCATTGTAAAATAAAGCCAGGACATCAAACCCTGACTGATTGCTTTAACTACCACATTTTGTCTGCTACATGCTTATTTTGACCCCACTGTGAAAAACTCGGCGAATTGGGTGGTATTTTAAACCCCAACAGCAAGGGTAAGTCCCCTCCTTGGTTTGGTGAAATCGGCTCCCACCGAAGTCGCCGAGTTTTTCACGGCTGAGTCAGAACAAATTATTCGAAATCTACCTAAACGTTTGCTATTTCCGCATTTCTCTCACGATTCCCTTAAAATCAGTCCACCGGGCAAAACCGCCTGCAAGTGATTTCATTCACTGCGATGTAAAATGGTGAATTGCAATTGTACCATGTATTACTTATGATGCTTTAATGATATCTGCCTTAGAAAAGGAAACCATTGAAGTGTACACATCACTTTAAACAGGCAGATATGTTTGGGGATTGGCAAGTTGTGTACGGAACGATGCCACGTTGGGCAGGGTGTTCGCGCACCAAGTTTATTGGTCAAATCGGTTTTAGGCAGAATCGACAATCTGGCACTAGGTTCGAATCAACCAATAGGATAAACTTACATGTAGGATCCTCTGCTTAGAAGCCTATATACCTGAAAATTGCATAGGCCCTAGGACGTGG
The DNA here is from genome assembly GCA_902702965.1 of Spirometra erinaceieuropaei. Lineage (NCBI taxonomy): Eukaryota > Metazoa > Platyhelminthes > Cestoda > Diphyllobothriidea > Diphyllobothriidae > Spirometra > Spirometra erinaceieuropaei. The sequence continues at coordinate 196,985 of CACRXP010000029.1, read as the reverse complement.
GACTAAATACCCCCCGTACTACAGGTGACAGAAAGCTAAATTTCAGGGAGGTTAGATTTGGGATTAGCGTTAGGGGGATTAAGGTGAGGATAAGGTGCGTTAGTGCTAGGGTCAGAGTTAGGGTTCAGGTTAAGACACGATAGTACAGTAACTGTGCTAACTCATGAAATGTTGACCGAAATTCTGAAACGTCTTTCCCTCACGAAAAGAGTACTTGGGTAGGGTTTTAAAATTAATCATCTTACAGTACAATTTTATAATAATTCAATTACTTTAGGATGCCGGCTTTTAGAGAAACTCCTTTCCAATAGAAGCAAAGAGACGAGTCCCAGGAAGCAGTCTTGAAGATGAGGAAACGATCGCCGGGACAAGTGCTCTATTAGCCTGACTTTTCGGATTCCTGCCCGAATCCATCATCAGTCTCTGATGATGGATCCGGGCAGGAATCCGAAACGTCAGGCTAATAAAGCACTTGTCCCGGCGATCGTGTCTTCTTCTTCTTCTTCTTCTTCAAAACTCCTTTCCGGCCGCATGCAAACAGCACACACTGCAAAAAATAACTACTTCAGTGGCATGAATTTTCCTCAATGATTTTCGATGTTTTAAAATCTTAATCTACTGGCACTGTCACTGTTGATGGGTTCAGGTGAGAATCCAAAACGTCAGGCGATCGCTTCCACTTCTCATCATTCCTTCTTTTACCCATTCGGTAGAAAATTATGTCTTCTTCCACTTTTTTGTCCAAAGAAAACATATACTTTGATTTTTGAAAACCCTCCCAATTTGCGGATAATTTTTCACCTTACTTACCGTCGTACTTGTATTCAGGACTTAAAAGCTACAAGCCGTATACTTTCTGCGTACGGAAAACCATAAATTTCTCTACGGTATTAAGAGGAAACCATACAGTGTTCATCAAATTTGGCAGCGCATTTGAACCATATTGCAAAATTTACAAGCAACTTTAGTAAATGCAGAGACACTATGTTTTATGAACCGGTATCTCAAGGTGTTATATAATCTCATAATCGGAAACTTTTTAACAACAGAATTTTACTCTTCTTTCGAGGGTACAATTGGAAGATGAGGTAATCTTGTGCCGAATTTAGTAAGCGAATGAATAGTTTCATGCGTCTTTTCCATGGAATACTTTTGCATTTTTAAGGGCATTGAAAATCAATGAGAAAAATTCATGCCAATGAAGTAGTCATTTTTAACAGAGTGCGGCTTTAGCATACGGCCGGTAGGAAATTTGTTCGAAAGCCGGCATCCCGAAGTAACTGAATTATTATAAAATTTTGCCGCAAAAGCATTAATTTGAAAACCCTTCTTAGGGGATACTCTCGAAGGGAAAACGCGTTTCAGAATTTCTGTGAACCCACCTACCGTAGGTATCCCGCGTGAATTCAGCGCAATACCATCTGTAGTACGGTAGACACGTTCTCGAGAGCAACTAAAAGCCATTTCGAAATTGAAGTAGTCTGGCACCTGCCATAGAGAAGCATTAATGCATAAAGTAAGCTTCTTAGCTTTGGAGAGATTATTTCGAGGATACCTTACCTAAAGACCAGAAATTTGGAAAATTTTAATATAGGCTTTCCGCCATTTCTCAAAATATGATTTCCGCGTCTAACACTGAAAGCAAGCGAACAGCTCGTAAATGTCAATGAAATGACGCTGATGCATTAGTCTGACAGGTAGAACCGTTTTTAATATCACATCCGAACGGCTATATCTGTCTTACGTCAAATCAGTCAGAACCGTGATCCTACGAAAAAATGCATATGATGCCACTTTTGGCCAGAACTCCTAAAGGGGCGGGTTTTAAGTGGATATATAATGGCGTTCGTTTAGCAATTTCACACTTCACCAAATTGTTTACACCTGCAAATTTTAAAACGGACTCTAGTCCGTTGCGAATAGACTGGGAAAAAGATATGTGAGTGTAAATGTAAATGAGGGACTACACATTCAAGAAGTGTCTTTTTCTGATCTGAAAATTAATTAGGATGTGAATAGAATTTAAGACTTCACAATCAAGCTGAAAGAAGTACCAGGTTTCTTCCAACATCATGAGTCGCCTTAATGCTAGCGCTTGTCTCAGCTTTTAATCCGAGGTACGCCTACTGTATACTCATCGTCTAAAGCGCCCAATGGCCACATTATTCGAAGCACAGGAACTTCATCCAAGAGGCTCCAAAAGCCTCTGACGGATACCCGTGTTGATTTCTTCTGTGGTTCAGAATCTTACTATCAATCCTTACTTTTCCCTGTTTAATGACATTCGAAGTTCGTGAAAGTATACAATCTTTAAATAAGCAGCATGGCGCAAACATTAGGAAGCTTCAGCCCTTCGGCAATGTCCTAGCCAGTCGCGTTATAGCTTACTCGAATCGCCTGGGCGATTTGAATGCCTTTTGTATTCATGTTTTGAGCAGCGGTAGAGTGAAGGACCTCAATTAACTGTCGTTTTACGGTGGATCGTGCCATAGGGGAAATGTGGTTAGGGGTGAGGCAATAAGCCAGACAGTAAGCTAACGCAATGAAGGAAAACGCAGAGGACGGTCAATGGCAGAAAACGATGAGTGTATGCAGATGGTGTCTAGTTGGGTATTTTGGTATTCTACCTTCGAGGGAAGGCTGCCCATCCCCTGGAAGACACTTCCATTATCCCCCAATTCATGCTTGGTTGACTTCCCTTTTTGTTTCTCTGCGCCAGTCATCAGTACTTAACCAGGTTGAGCTGGCACATGCATCAGCAGTCTGCCGACGGCCAAATGGGACATCTAATCTATCTAGAATAGACATAAATAATGTTAGAATTCTTCTCTCAAATTCGGAGTTCATACTTGACATTATACCTGCGAATTTATCTCTTTGCATGGGAAAATACTGAATTCAAAAGACGGCGGACGATCCGGTAGGAACCCGTTTGCAAATTAACCAACAACGTGGGTTAAGCAACTATTCTATTAACTTGCTGGTCTAATTTTCCTGTGAAGCAGGGTGATTACTTGTCTAACCAAGATGTGAAACAAAGACATTTCGGCCATTTCAGCAAGCATGCAGATGCCGAAGGCAATACACCGGTTTTCGCCAAGAAAAAGAGTAGGATACGCACCCGTTCTAACTTTTGCAGTTCGTATCGGGCATTTTCCTACAGCTAACTAGGAGTGTGCAGCTAATGACACCTACGTCCTGGTGGTGTTTAATATAAATCACGAGACTGTCGACTGTCTGCGTTTGATGGTCATCTGAACAGAATGACCACGACAGATTTTGAAGGATGTAGTGGGCGCACTGCCTGCTCGAGTAATTATTCTCCTACGCATGCCTTCTTGATCCTCTTCACGTGGTTATCGCTCAAAAACATTTAATCGCCGCGGAACTTCAGCAACTATCGTGGTCCCTAACAAATATAAAGACTTGTCCAGTCTTTTTTCTACTGTATATCTCATCGCCTTATACGCTTTTCAGCTATGGGCGGAGAGAACGCCGACGGATACTATCATACACTTATTTGATTGAGCACGAAATGGTGCCCTTGGGTGTCTGAGGAGTAGAACCCTCCGCTTGCCAACATGTGGACTGGTTTGCTTCTCCCGTTGCCTTTTAGGCCTCACCCAGTTATCATTAATCGGACCCAGAGTGGCCTTGTCGATGTTTGAAATATTGGCTAGCGACTCACGCGCAGGGCTCTCTGCCGCTAATCTCCGAATCCATTCAAGGCTGATGGCAGATATAATCTGTATCGGCATCTAACTAACGCCGATGTGATAAGGAAGAATAAAATGCAATTATTGTAAACTATGCATTTGTCACTGAGATTCATCACACTGTCTGCACGGAATGCAGATGGTGAATTTCCGGTGTTTGATCTGCCATGGATGGGGTCGTTTTGAAATGCTGGGTCCGGAGTGAGGTATTATTTCAGGCCTCACTCGCCGAGCAGTATGACGCTTTTGAATGCTTGAACGGACATGGGTGTTACTTGTCTTCCCTTAGCATTATTCATCGGTGCTCGTAAGACTGAAATTGCTTTATGCGAGGCATCAGATATCTTTGTGAATTTGGGGACCATGTCTGAATGTAGCAGGTAGTCCGCCGAGTGTTTAGTGAAAATATCATTGGCGCATGACGGCGTTATCCTGCCATAAGTGCTAAATGTGACTTAATGCATCTATACGCTGCAATTTTTTGGTTGTTCTTATTGAATTCCAACTGCATGAGAGTCTAAATTTCCGACTGTTTGCTTGGTTTTTATTCACATACTAAGCATAATCAATTCACTGTTTTTGAATACTTTTTGCACGCCGTATTCGCTGAAACCTGAAACATCTTTTACTCGCCTCATCAACTGTTAACCAGAAATGTCGGCATGAGTTTTAAATTCCATTTAATTGGAGTTATCACTTTTTATAATGCTGTGCAACCCCAAGTTATTTCAGTGACGCTTGGATATGGGCTTTTGTACGAGCTGCTTTCTGGACCGCCTGCAAACTCTCACTCGGTTGTAAATGAGTGCCTACATAGTCTGAATTTTGATGGTCGAACTTTGGCGCTTATATATCTTCAGGTATATTTGAAGAAAAACACGCACGAATGTGCTCTTCCTCAAAGTCATCTGATAGCAAATTGCGCCGTCTTCAGAATTTCACATTAGAAGAATGCGTATGTTTTTTATAGCTTTATAATTGTGAGTTTCTTATTCAGTGAAATGTGTATGCATACAGCATAGCATCCGCCCGTTTGGTAATGCTGCTTCTGAGGTACAAACAGTTGCAACTTTCTATGGGTCATATGTGGTTTATTCTCGGTAGCCTAGAGAAGTCAGTGATGTTTCTCACACGGAAAGTGTGCAGCATCTAGTTTTGAAGCCCTAGACGCAAGTATTTATGCAGATCAGGAGTTAAAAAAGTTTTAAAACGGAACTGCGACCTTTCTTGAAGTATAAAATTGAGGAAGGCATATTTTCCACAACATTAATTCAAGAAAAAATAATTTGCTTATGTTTTTTCGCAAAATATGTTTGGATTTAAAGGGCCATCGGATTTGATTGGGAAAAAACTTACTGCTCAAGTGGTCCTATTTTGCCGAGTGTGGTTTCTGCAGGCGGCCGGAAAGACGAGTATGCGAAAGCCGGCATCCTGTTGTGACTGAAATATTTTTGGACTGCGCTGGATGATAATCAGTATCACGACCCCAGAAAAGTCATTTCTCTCCTCAAAAGCACATTCCGGAATTTTGGTCAACATTTCATGAGGTAGGCCAGCTAATGTAAGAGGAAATAAAAGGGCCAGCTGCTGATGCCCAACAACCGTGTTGTTAAGAAACAAAATCTTTGCAGTTTTTAAGAGGATGCTGGGACACTATATAATCTTTGCATGTAGAAATCGTCTTCCTTGTCGTGGAATGCACACACAGAAAGCTGTGGTAATTGAAGTAGCTTTGGACAGGGAAGTGAGCTCGTGGCTCAAAGGTGGAGCATTCGAATTTGGGCCGAGTGATCAAGAAATGAGCGTTTAAATATCCAGTTTGCCAGTGCTGAAGTTAGGTATTACCGTCAGAACTGGTTCCTCCATTCTTCCTCGTTTTTGTCGCTATCCATTCACAAAAGTTCGAGTGAAATTCTGAAATGCGTTTTCACTTCCAAAAGATTACTTCATAGGGTTGTAATATAAATTATCTTGTGGCATAATGCCAGGATATTCCAGTTACGCCGGGATTCTTGCCTTCGAAAGAGCCGCCTTTGGAAATTGCATCCCGCAAAAATGATTACTTATATGGCAAGAGTTTTTATGATTGATTTTCGGCACGCGTACAAATTCAAATATATTTGATAGTAAATTACGTTTTATTAAATGTTTATACTTGAAGAAACGTAACCTTTTTTCATCTTTTTTAAACCTTTTTTTAAATTCCAGATCAATTTTAACCCCACTTGCCGTTGCTCTTGCATTCGGATTTTCCGAGCTACAAGTTGCATACTTTTCGTGCAGGGAGAATCATACATTTTTATGTCGTTATGCATATACCGCTCATAAAATTCTGCGAATTTGGGAGACTATATTTGAATGCCATAGGACGTGTACAGAAAATTATATGAAAATGCCACTGAAGCATGACAGTAGCATCCTGCATCAAACGCTAAATTCAAATACATATTTTTTTCTAACTCTTGTTTGCTTGTACCCTTTATACAATGCCGTCTAATTTTCACAGGCAGGAAAACCCCGTGAAGGAAAACAGCATGCGTCATTTATGACAGTAATTTGTTTTGAAGAAGAAGAAGAAGACACGATCGCTGAGACAAGAGCCTTATTAGCCTGACGTTTCGGATTCCTGCTCGAATCCATCATCAGAGACACGTCAGTCATGCAGACCATTTTATAAACCCTCATTCAGATGCCTTTAAATGGACCTTAGCCTGTAATTCTACATTTACCTTGAAAATAGTTGCTAGCGCTTCATAGGATTGGGCACGTGATATAAACCCGTTGTATTTCCTAATCTGTCTGTTCTCTGTCACAATATTTTAGCCTGTATTTTATCTATCTTAAAAATGTCTTGTACGTAGCCAACGTGTCGACCCCTTGAATTTCAGCGCGGCATTTTGGCACTTAAAGCCGACTTATATGCGCATAAAGCCAAATCCAAATTCTTTGATTTTTTGAATATACCGCGGCTGATAATAGAGAGTCCTGCTATGTGTTGGCTGGCGAGATTTCATAACACCATATCACCCTTCTAAACTTCGTATGTGCTAATGCCTTCCCACCCGCATACGAAAGCCCATGACAAAACGCGTAATATACACGTGAGAACGGTTTTGCAGAACACGAGAATTTCTGCAGGGTAGTATCAAAACTACTACGGAATGTGGAGTGATAACTTCTGTGCTGATAAGCCCATAAAAACAAGGCCTCGTTTTGCTCACATCAGAGGTTCTCCGGTCTGCTCACGGCTTCTGGGTAAATTAATTTGCCTGAAGCAGGAATTACACAAGTTGCGTCGTTTTTGTGGAAGAAAACGACGTTTACTTAAAAGTAAATATTAATGACATTTTATTCACAGTTCTGCCCGTTTGCAACTATTCCTTTTTCCACTTTTTCGGTAACTAGTGGATTCCGTGGTGGAAAAAAGTGTTGAGTTTTGAAGCGTTTCATTGATTTTGCCAATTCCGGCCCGAAGAATCATTTATGAATGCTGTCTAATACGCTCTTAAGAGGCTCAAATGTACGGTTTCAGTGGGACTATAGACATCGGGATCGTGTGTTGGCATTGGTTAAATGTACGCTGAGGTAATATGAGAAAATGAAGAGTAATGCGAGAAGCACTTCTGATTTTTTCCGAGCTTGTGGATGTTGAATGTCACACAACTATACACGTAGTCCCAGGCATCTTTTATGGTTTTTAAAGATTAGGCTTCTCACAGTAAACCCTTTTTTAGAAAATTACTCCGACCGAAGGGACCCAAATCGGATTTCTTACTCTAATTGCTTAGGCATCCGTCGTGCAATTCAGAACCTAGGGCAAAGTGATAGTGCCTCTACAGGAGTTTTATCAAGTCGTACCGAAGGATAACTATAGATGAACCTCTCCGAATTGCTCAGAAAGTCGATTTTAACCTTCACTGGCTGACACTTCATTGAAGCTAAGCCCACCTGACCTGGATTCCCCTATTTTCGACTGTCGGCCGATAGTCCACAAACGCCAGTCTCTCGAGATTTCCATGACGGTCGATGGCAGCTGTTTTCTAACGTCGGTTACTCTGAAGTTCCTTGATCCCGGCGCTAACTGTCCCAGGGTGAGTTTCTGCATGTTGTCTTAGTGTGACTGAGGTAGCGACGATATCGTCCCTTCGCAGGGTTTCTCAGTACTGTCCCAGATACTCATGATCTATTCAACCCAATATTTGAAATCAAAAACGTTCTTTGGGAAAGGGAGAAAACTTTATTAAGTAAATTTTCGACGTCGGTTCCACGTGTCGTCGTCAGACTAGAGTAAATGTGCAGAAAACAATTAAAATTTCAAACGTGCTACAAAATCAATACTCATTTGGTGCCTCAGCTAGTAAGCTGCCGTCGTATGTGTCAGTCCGTATTGATCGGCTTTCGTCTCTTCCACTTTTCTCTGAAATTCTTGTACGTGGCATCTAACTCGATATGCCTGTTGATGCATGACTCATCGGAGTGCATGGCTTCAAGAAACTCTCGGCCTTTTTTAGATGGGCAAACTCCGACGATGCGAGTTTTGTCCCATGCGAAATTGTGTCCAGTATCAAGAGTGTGCATGGCCATTTGAGACAAGTGGTCTCGCCTCTTAACTGCTAGTTGATGTTCGTGGATGCGTGTAGAGGCAAATTTTCCCGTTTGGCCACAATATACGGCATCACAGGCCTCGCATGGGATCTTATAGACGACTTCTTTTTTATCGAGATAGCCAACCCTATCCTTAGGGTGTACAAGCTGGGTGCGTAAAGTAGTCGTCGGCTTGTACGCCACTTTTATCTGGTGTTTTCTCAAGTGTCTTTCAACAAGTTCAGACACATTCCTGATGTAAGGAAGGATTCGCCAAGTGTTTGCTTTGGGCGCCTGATTGGAACTATCTAGTTCCTTTGTTTTTATCTCTTGTTGTTTCATGCATCGACGTACGAAATCCCTCGGGTATCCGTTCTGGGAAAATAATTCAAATAGGTAGTTTAGTTCAACTTTGTAGCTTTCTTCGTCAGAGCAATGTGTTTTTGCTCGATGTATCAGGCTTTTGACAGTACTCCGCTTGTGAGAGATCGGACTGTTGCTCTTATAGTGTAGAATTATTTCTGCATATGTTTCTTTGCGGTAAACGGAGGTGTGTAATGTTCCGTCAGTCTTACGCTGTACGAGAACATCTAGAAATGGGAGTTTATTGTCAAGTTCTTTTTCCAACGTGAATTTAATTCCCGGAACGGTTGAATTGATTGTGTTGTGGAGTATTTCTAGCTGATCCGTTTTAACGACGACAAACGTGTCGTCTACATATCGTACCCATAATTAGGGTTAACTAATGGAAGAGCCACCGATTCCAATTTCTGCATTGTCACCTCGGCAAGAAAGCCATATATGGGTGATCCCATTGGAGCACCTTTTAGTTGTTGATAATATTGGTGATCGAATGAAAAATTGGTTTCTAAGCAAAGGTCCATAAGTTCAAGTAAGGCAGATGGGGGAACATCCGTGTCATAGGACTTTAGGAGTTCATCTGTGCATTGCCTTGCGAAATCTAATGATATGGAAGTGAACAAAGAAACCACATCAAAGGAGACCATTATCTCATCCGCGGAAATTGTGATGTCTCTCAGTTTCTCTGGAAACTCCATGGAATTCTGAATGGAAGTGGCACAATCTCTCGTAAGTGGATGAAGTTGGTGGAATAGCCACTTAGAAATTTTGTAATTGGGCGCACCGATTAATGATACTATCGGTCGCAGTGGTACCTCAGGTTTGTGAACTTTCGGCAATCCGTAGATCTTGGCGATGGTTGGTTCGGATTGTCTCAGAGATTTTGCAATATCTCCTGGCAGTTTTTTCGTTCCCGTGGCCGTCATATTTGCCTCGGCAAGTCCAATCTGAAACTTCAGGAATTCAGTGAGTTCTTTTAACACTAAGAGATATTTAGACTGTCTAATTTCTGTCAGTCTTCCCCTGTTACGCTTGAAAGGCCGGATCGACAAACACGTGTTTTTGTGATTTCATCGCCAAGCCGCTGAAATTACACGGCGGATGAATTTGTGTGCCGTAGACAGGTTTTGAGTGTCTCAGGAGCTAGTCACGCTCGTGCTCACCCAGATTGCATGACGAGGTCGGCTTGCTGTGGTCAGTGGGTCTGAGGGAGTTGGAGTAGGGTGTGAAAAATGTCCATATTTTGAACACAGGGAGCGCGCGTGACTGTTCGTTGGGAGTTGGAGCGGCTTTCGATCACTACCACGAGTCGACGATGGCCACGGATGACAGAGCATCTGCACCAACTTCTTCTGAAAAACAAAGCGCTGGGTTCGCTGGCTGGAATTGATGAATTCTTACCTCCACCCAGCCACCCACCCATCGGTCGCATACTCCCTTTCCCAGACGCCTCGTTAGACTGCCCCTCTGTCTTGCTCTAGAGCAGAAAGCGAATTAACAAATGCATAACAATGTGGCCCGCAACGGTAGCCGGCCCTTTCGAGGAGTAGGCGGAAGTCCTCCGCGGGCGGAGCCCTCCTGATAGCTGTCTTCAGGCATCGTCTTGATAATTCGTTTGCAACGTCTCCTAGAAAAGGGAGTCTTTGAAATAAGTCTCTCTTTTCTGCAGTTGCGGTGGTGGGATGTTTGGCATGCGAGGTGGGTTCTGAAGTTGCTAGAACTCAGTTTCAACGGGTTCGGGCGAGCAGGTACGTCTCACTCTGGCCTCCGATTCTTAGACTTCATTTCGCTTTAGATTAAGGGAAACGAAATTGTAAAAAATTAATATACTGTCTCGTCCACGTTTTCTTTCGACTTACCTTGTGCTAAATAGATTCATCCGCCTTTCTGTGTAGAAGGACCTCGAGGAACACGGTTTCGTTATCCGCCTCAGACTCCGCAGTAAACTTTAACGAGATATTCGTCCTGGTAGGATTCTGGACCTGGGTGCCGATATCGGTGGCATGAGCTGACAGCCAAATATCTTCCGCGTACCGGCTGCAGCAGTTGAATTAATTAATAATGTCCTTTAAACTCGTTTTCACGACCTTTTCCATAAAAGCATTTGGGAGAAATGTCCCAAGTGGTAAACCCATCGTCAAATCATCTACTTGTCTATATGATTGACGGTGGGAGAGAAACTAGGCATTTTTTATGCACCATGTAAATAAGTATTTTATGGTTTCCACTGTCATGCTTATCTTGTAGTTTGATCGTCAAGTAACGTCACAGGTGTAGTTTAATGAGTCTGCCACGTTTACGTTGATAGACAGTAACTATGTATCTAACGGTGAAATCCTCCGTCCGCAACGTTTATATTCTCGGCAGCGTCGACAAACTCAGAGGTTTCATTCAAACACTGAGGGCGTGGATAACTTTGGGGCAACTTTAACTTTTCTACCAGCCATTTTGTAATGGCGTGATAGAACGAATTTCTCATACCCGTGATTGGACGCAGGGCTAGCTCATATTTGTGAATTACCGGAAGGTCGTACGCTCTGTGTATCGTCCCAGCCGTGAGATTAGACTTGCGCAGCATCTTCCGCACTCTCTCCTCCACAACTGAACGCGATGTCAAAGCACAGGCAAGAAGAGCGGGAACGGGAGACGATGCAGGTGGCTGGCGCGGTCAGATCCGCGCCTAGGCGTACCACCACAATCCCTGCTCTACAACAACCACTCGGCCAGGATTTCAACCAACAACAATAGCACCACAACGGGTCAGAAAGAGGATAAGGATGACTGGGCAGCCATGATCACGACCTGTATATCCAGCGGGAGAGCAAGTGCATCTACTAGGCGGGAACATGCTAGAGCATACCAGGCTGCACGAGTCATGGTTTGCTGATCATGACATAGCAGATACGTACATACAGTGGGTGGGCTAACTCATGAAATGTCAACCGAAATTACGAAATGCTCTTCCGTTTCGATTTGAGTAATTAAGTAGAGTTGTAAAACTAATAATTGTGCAGTATAACTCTAGAATAATCCAGTAACTTCAAGATGCCGGCTTTCGAACGAACTTCCTTCCGGCTGCAAGCAAAAACTATACTCTGCAAACAATGACTATTTATGTAGCACTCATTTATCTCATTGATTTTCGATACCCTTAAAAATTCAATTATATTTCATGGAAAACATGCATAGAATGTTCATTCTTTTGTTCATTCAGTAGATAATTACGTGTTCTCCCAATTTTATATTCGAAGGAAGGGTATGATTCTGTGTTAGAAAAGTTTCTAATTGTGAGATTTTTTAATATCGTGAAATGTTCGTTCATAAATCGTTATGTCTCTGCATTTACCATCGTGGCTTGTAAAGTCAACAATATGGCTCAAACCCACTGCTAAATTTTATGAACACCATATTGTGTCCTCTTAATACCGCAAAGAAATGTATGGTTTTCCGTATGCTGAAAATATCCGGCTTGTAGTTTGGGAACCCTGAATGCAAGTGTAACGATAGCTCGGATTCAAAATTATTCGGGAACTGGACACGTTTTTGGAAACCGATTTATACCCTTTCTTCCTGTATGAGATTGGGAGAAGACGTAATTTTCTACCCAACGAGTAAGAGTATGAATATTTTTATGCATGTTTTCCACGAAATATAATTGGATTTTTAAGGGCATCGAAAATCAGTGAGAAAAATGCATGCCACATAAGTAGCCATATTTTGCAGAGTATAGTTTTTGCAGGTAGCCGGGAAGGAGTTTATTCGAAAGCCAGCACTCCGAGTTAACTGAATTATTATAGAATTATGCTGCACACTGATTATTTTTACAACCCTACCTAATTAATTTTTTCCAAACGAGAACGCATTTCGAAATTTCGATTGGCATTTCATGTGTTTGACCACTTACTGTACCTTGGCCGCCCATACTTGAACATAAACTGATCGTGGGGCGGGATGTCAGATTATGGCAAATTGCTCCCCGCACCTACGCAACGGGCCACGAAGATAATCACCCACTGCATGCGCAAGAAAAGTCGCGATATGATCGAAGCCTGGGCCTCACATGTGAACTCCGTTGATAGATGCATCGGTCTGGCGCCGGCGTACAGTGTCCTGCGCAGTTACCTCCAGAGTGGCGTCAATGATGTTTGATTGGCTCATACCCGCGACAACTCTTGCTTGTCCTGTTACCGTTTTTGTCTCTGACAATGGACTCCCATGCGAGCTCGAAACCTCAGAAGAATAAGGAAATCGTCCCGTCAATCGAACATCCACCATCTACCCTACTTTTGAATTCACCTGGAATGCGAAGTCTCGCCTCAGTTCGTGAAAAGACCATCTCTGCAGAGATTTTAGAGAACTTTCTTTGACCGACCCTCGACGGCGTCGGCGCGATCCCTGAGTTTCTTGGATTTTGTAAATTTGACGCGATCCGACAATATTTCTTTTGGTTCCGTACATAGTACGTTTTATCCATTAGTACCGGCCTTCAACGATTGTCCGGCCTGGTTACCATTGAATTTTTGCTTTCGCTTAATTCCCTGGGATCTTTAAAATATGTCCATTCCAGGGGACCTTTGTTTCTTAGAATCCCCCTGAAATACTGTTGACAGCACTTCGCTGGGGTCCATTTTTTCCCGATTCGACGAAAACTTGAGTGTCTCGAAAGCAAAATTTCACACGCGGTGCTAAGTTTTCTTTGTTATTTCTAGGTCAATTCATACAGTTCCCAAATTTCTTGTTTTTGTGTCATTCTTAGTGCATCTAAACGTTTGCTAACAGTGGATCTATCAACTCCTAATATTTCTGACATTCTTTAAAAGTTTTACATGGATCGCGGTCGACTAACCTTCCCAGTTCTTCTTTGATTTGTTCCGACTGTCCTCAAATTTCCTTATTTTCTCTGCCACTTGCTGTTGACACTTAACAGTATCAAGCGAATAATTTCAGAAATTATTCAATGAAGGATATGGAGTTAAGTCTCCGGGACATGACTTTTAGAATCAGACCCGAGATTTCAATGAAGATTCGAGTCGAAGACCATCAACGACTGTGGAATAACCACGTAATGCCCGTTCTGAAAAGCAGTAGCACTACGAGCAGTATAATACTTTTGCCACTTAAAAGTATGTTGGTGATTCTGTTTTAGATAATCAAGGTTTCTATGAAAGGACACGTAACCATCTGCGATAGGTCTGCGATGTGTCGCTTTCACGCAATTCTGAACGTCTCGGATGACAATGGATGACGGATGAGTAGCAAACACATGCGGCAAGGCCTTTTACTCAGATACCCAGGGGGCAATTGGATCCAGATCGAAAGTTCACACTTTCTCAAATGGAGTTGTATACTGGTGATCTATGCCAGGCGTATATTCTTATTGACCGAACTGGGAAAGACTCGGCGCCTCGATGGGATCCAAACCCATGACAGCCAGGGAAGGGCTTCAGTACAGCCAAGGCTCTAGCCACCTGAGCTACGCGGTCTCACGACGGGACGTGAATCTTATCACATTTGGGTCAAGTTACCCGCCCCACCTACTGGAACGTCTGGAATCCACCAAATCTGATACTGTTAGCTGACTGTCCAAACGGGATTCCCTAAGTAATCCATCTAGAATCCGCAAGATGACTACCAGGCTCAGGTAATAAGTAGGTGTTTTAACAGATTTTCAATAGTTCATCCTGACTGGTGGGGCCTCGCAGCTTAGGTGGCTAGAGCGTTGGGTGTACTAAAGCCGTCCTCTTGCTGTCGTGGGTTAGAATCTCACCGCGTCAACGAGTTTTTCACGGTTGAGTCAATAAGAATTATTCAAAATCTTGAAAAGTCAGGTTGGCAAAAACGTGTTTTCGGTAATTCTTCGTCAGGCCAATACAGTTACATGAAGGAATGAAAATGTACAACATTAACGGTGTTTATAGGTGTCTCAAGGACTATTAAGTAATTAACACTCATGTTTCCCAAGTCGTCCGCATGACGAGGTCGGCGGGTTTTGGTTCTTAGAGCTAGGGGAGGGGGGTAAGAGAGTCTTTGAGTGATGTTCTTGGATTGAGTACACGGGGTATCCATCACTGTACTTTGGGAATTGAGGCTGCATGTCATCATCACTTGAGGTTGGCGCTGGCCACTGCAGAGAGCGCTTGTGTCAGGGTTTTCGGACAGCATAACACCGAATTCGCTAGCCGTATAGACATTGCCTCGGCCGTTGCTAGTATCCGTTGGCGCATGCCTTTAGAGAAGCTTGTTGGTGTCCGATAGACAACCTGAAATGCTTCCTTGGCATCGACTCAGTGATTCATATCGATAAAATGTTCGAGAATAGAACTCGAAATCGACCGGGTCTCACCTCTGTCCAGCCAGGCGGGCATATGTTCACGCAACCTCCTTACCAGGTGTCTCGTTGTGTGGCCGATGTATCCCGCTCCACAGGAGCAATTGAATGAGTAAATGCACATTTATGTGGCCTCCAGCGGTAGTCTGCCTTTACCTCCCAAACGTAGGAGAGGAGAGTTTGTGAAGCATACGCGTAAATTCGCCGCGGGGAACGCTCTCGTGATAGCTGTAGTTAAGCGCCGTCTGACTAGTTCGATCGCTGTGTCTCCTGCAAAAGGCATTCTTATGAATACATCTTTCTTTTCTGCAGTCGCAACAGTGGGCCTTGCAATGCGTTCCCCAATATTTCGGAGGATAAATCTATCTGGGTATCCGTTCTCCCAAAGTGTGTTCCGCAGCTGTTGGAGCTCTGCTTCAATAGCTTCAGGTGAGCAGATGCGCCTCACTCTAGCTGCCAATTCCTGGACTAGATTTCATTCGATGTTGAGGGGAACAAAACTGAGGAAATTAACGCATTTTACCGTCCAGGTTTTCTTTCGGAACACCCTGCGCTGCATAGACCCATTCGCCTGCCTGTGCAGAAGGACATCGAGAAACGCAATTTCGTTATCTGCCTCAGACTTGGCAGTGAACTTTACCGAGGGGTGCGCACTGTTGAACTTTTGGACAAGGTCGTCGATATCGGCGGTACCATTTGCAAGGAACGGTCCAAGAGGTGAGCCCATTGCCACGCCATCTATCTGTCCGTATAGTTGACTATTGCACAGAAACTGTACATGTTGTGTGCAACGCGCCAGTAGTTCTTTTAGCGTTTTTACTGGCATGCCAAAACATCTACCAGACGTCCACGAATGGCACAGCTTCCTCTCCTATCTCAAGAGCCTTCCTTGTGGGCTGTTCCGAGCCATTGTTGTTTTGTGCTTCTGCATGACGCTCAAACTGACGGCATTTCCCGGAACTTCGAACATTCCAAATGACTGTGGCGAACGCGTTACGGGGGGGGGGAGGTAGGGAAAGTACCCTAGCTCCTGCTGCCTGTCTGAGAGTTTCGAGTGAATACCTTGTCCGCCGGGGGCTTCAATTAAATTTGCTGGCTGCCTTCTCTCGTTCTGCTTCCCCCTCCTCTACCCAATGCCCTGGCTAACTGACCCTGTTCTTGGCTTTGCTTTCACCGACTGCCAACTCTTGCACCTACCGCGTGCGTTTCCTACTCTTCCTCACCTCACTCACGTCATAACGCTTTATCAAAGTGTACCACACCTGGACGGAGATCCGTGAGGCTACAGCATGCTCACGCCTGACAATCACTTCTGTAACTTTATTTGAATGCCAGTGAAGTCACATTTAGCCTCGGGAAAATGATGTTTGTTAAAGTAATTTGCTCTTTTTCCTCAGTGTTGCAAGGGTGAATATGGGCGCTAGAACTTCTATATTGGCATAGGACAGAGGCAAGCATACATACCGTCTCCGCCGACTGTTTCGTGACAGTGTGGAAGGTTGGTGTATGGAGACAAGCCTTATGTCCATAGGGACAGGTTTTTAAACGAAGAAGAGGATGAGGATGAGGAGGAGGAGGAGGAGGAGGAGGAGGAGGAGGAGGAGAGGGAGGAGGAGGAGGAGGGGGAGGAGGAGGCTGGGTGAGGAGAAATAAAGAAAACTGAGCACAAACATCAGCAATTCAATTGCGAATTAGCCCCAGCTCAAAGAGAGTTTACATCTGTCAGTAGTCAAATTAGAGCCGAAAGCGCGTTTGTAGCCCTATGTAGCTCTCCCTGAATCGCAGCCAATGCGATCTGAGGCAGTAGCTCAGGCATTAGCATAATGAGATTTGGTTCACCGGTTCTGGTAAAGGAATGCCGAGTACGGTCATCAGCATGGCGTTCACGAAATGAGTTTTCTTACATGCCGAAAGCGAATGGCGATCTGTTATTCAGAAGATCTGATTTTCTGGGGATATGTTTGCTAAGGGGGACACTCTGGCATGGGTCACAGAATAATTCAACGTTGAAAACAACCTCTTCGTGTGGTACGAGCTGGTGAGCGAGTAGCTCCGTCAGAAGCAAAAGTATCCTAAGCTTGCAGAGAATGTGTCAATCGTTTAAAAGCATCGGGCGGAGCACGTATGATGTCATCTGAACAACCAACGCTTACGTATTGGACAGTTTCTTCCGTGTCGGCGTACGTAACTGTGCCGGACTGGAGAGAGATTTACAGTAAGCCGTCAGTACACAGTGACCAATACGGGTTTACGAACTGTTTTTAAGTTTATTATCATCTTGTAAATCGTCATCCCTGTCCAACATATCTGCAGTCACAACTTATAGATGGGGAAGAGAGTTTGTAAAAAATCTTTTTGTAGACACATTAATAAGATCATCTTTGCTGATCATAAACACTCACCTTTTCGCTGTGAAGCCAGAAACACGCGCCTAGAACCAGATTCAAGGGCTTATGTATGGGATATCTGTCGTTCAGTTCTGTCAATGCTTCCACTCGAAACCAAGTGGTTTAAGAGACTCGTGAGCAAGGACGTGGTATATTACCCCCTTGGGAATATCGTAACTAGCCATAAATCTAGCACCAATCATGGGCATGCCTTCAACGGTAAATTTCTAACAAGTAAGCACTGAATGAGAACTCGCACGTAGCCGTAACCTTGAGCCAAGCCCTAAAACCCTAACCCTAGCCACATCCCCAAATCCAAACCACAGTCCAAGCCTGTCAACCCTAGTCCTAATAATAACCCAACTAACATTAGTTCTAACCATTGCCTGAGCCCTGGCCTTGGGTCTAAACCGGGCAACATTAATGTCCAGGACGCTATTGGAGGTTAAAATCCGTTTTTTGCATAACCCCTTTCGCGGCCTACTGCGAGGCAAGCCGTTATTAGACACACCTAACCACGTGAAATAAGGAGGTGGGCTTTTGACAGACCACCAAAAGGGGTCACATATCCCACCTTTACCGACTCGTGTAGAAGAGGCGCGAGCTTGAGTGAACTTGCGTGCTAGTAGCCATGGCATATTAAAAAGCGCTACAGATTGACTTCGCTTTTACTTCATCAAATCCACCTCCCCCTTCCCAACTTCGTTCCTGTTTCATGTAACAATGCCCCCTAAGGATGAGTGCGGGCATGGTGAGGATCTACTACCACTATTAGGAGATAAATGGTTCATGAAAAAGTGGCTATAGCATCACGAGTATGCTTGCCCAGATGGCATTCAGGAAATATGGTTTTGTTTAAAGGCTGCAAGCGGACCGAAACGTGCTATTCATTATTCCTAGTCTGTTGAGAGTGCAATTTCTAAAGCGGACGGCCTGTGCTGGGTCACAGATTAACTGAAGTTTGAAAAAGACCTCATCGTGCAGGTTAAGACGAGCAGGTAAAGGAATAGTTCTGCCATTAACAAAATGGTTCTACGCCTGCAACGAACGGTTCAAGCTATCGAAGGGACTGGGGAAACACACGCGTAATCCGCTGTACAGCTATTGCCTCCTTAGCGATTGGTGGCCTTCGTTTGAGATCACAGAAATATTTCAGGCTAGAAATTAATTTACGGTAATCAGTCAGTGAGCAGTGAGATCTGCGGGTTCCTTAAGTGTGCTAAGTGTCCATTGAAGGGTCATAATTCAACTGGTTCAAGAACTATCACCTCTGCCCATCGTTTTCACCAGTCCGAGGTTTTTGGTCCAGATTAGGCCTCCTTTTTGGTCAAAAACACTCTCCCTATCGCTATGACGTCGGAAACACGCACCTAAACTCAAGGGCATGGTTTTATATAGGTGATGATTGTTGGTCAGATATGTCAATGGTTCAAATCAAAATGGAACGATTTAGCAGAATTCTCTAACAGAGACCGTATACGAATTATAGCAAAGGCACGAGCTTGAGTGCATTTGCATGGCAGTTGCAACAGCATATTGCAACGCAATGCAGCTTGGCTTCACTTTTACACCAACAAGTGCAGTCCCGAACTCGTTCGTGTTTCAGGCAATAATGTCCCTTAAAGGTGAACAGGGGCATGGGGGAGATTTGAATCCCAGCATAAGGAGATAAGTGCATGCCAATGGGAGTGAGTAGGTGAACCCCGTCCTCGTTTTCGCGATATCACGCCTCGGTTGGACAGTACTACAGGAAAGTCTTCTTCTCGGTCTTCATGAGGACTGCGAGTTACTCGTCTGTCGATCTGCCTGGTCGCAGGGAGACTTCCAGAAGGTAAATATTCGCATCGAAAAACTCATCAAAGTCGAATGATTCGCTTGTGGCTCCAGTGCAGTGAGTAGACATTTTTTACATTAAAAGTCGTGCGCCCACATGCCTTTGGTAGGAATGCCACTCTCTGGTGGCTCTTGGCTAAGTTTCGCCCATCAGTGAAGATAGTGATATCGTGCAGCACGGCTGAAAGGCATCCGCTGAACGTCTGCAGTTGTCTTGTTCTAAGTGCCCGCCTCCGAGCAAACCGTCTGCCCACAGTGTTCTGTATGGGTCATTGGCTAACGACCTATTTTCCATGAATATGACCCGGTCTGATTGTGTATGTGAAAATCAAAAATGTCACCGGCTAGATCTGTAAGCGTTGTCTCTGGATTTTGTTGCGTTCAGTCCTATTCCAACCTACATGACTTTCAGGCTTCCCCTGTCTTCATCAAACGAATATTTAGGTGAGGCGGAACAATCGCCAGACAAGTCGGTCGGATTGAATTTGCCTTGTTTTATCCTATACTAGCTGGAACCAGCCACGCGTTGCTGTGGCTCAGTGTGACGAAATGGAAAAGAAAGAAAAATAGGAAGGTGCACGTTTCTAACACGTTTAATTTCATAATGCTTGTTGTTATGCAATATGTCTCTTCGTTGCATTTTCTGCCCAAATATAGAGATTGTATGGTTTGCCGACTCTGAAGCACGCAACATATAGTTGCTCATGCGAGAAACAATCTGTTTGCGGATCCAAACCACACAATTCTAGGGATTGGCCCTAGGCTTTGTCGATGGTGATTGCCAGCGCCAATCGAATCGGAAATTGCAGTCGCCTAAATTGAAATGGCATATCAGTTGGAATCAATGGAATGCGAGGAATTATGACATGTTCACCTTTCAAAGATCCTGTCAAGATAGTTGCTTCCACGACATTTCTCGTTAATTTTTTAACCGCAAGCCGCGTGCCGTTGCAAGACTTCCGCTGGTTGATATTTTACAGCATGTTAATCGGCACGCGTATTTTCAACTGCAGTACGTGCGGCGGCATCTCTGGCAGATCAAGTGAATTTAAAAATTCGGCTGGATAATTAACTGCCTCGTCTGTTTTCATAACAGTGTCGACGGACGTGTATGTGACTGCCTCGCTCTGAATATTAGACTGAATAATGTGATTAAGTTGGTAGACATCTGCGTTCTCGGCCGCAAGAATAGCTCATTCGCTCAGCCAATCGTGATTCGTATACTTGATTTAAATATTGGGAACTACCTTTTCAACCAATTCTCTTTTTGAAGACACTAAATCGCCGAAGGTAAAGGGTAGTGACATGCGTCCTGAAGTCGGATCAATCAGCACCTTTCCGTTCCCAATTGCCAGCAATTGGTGTGAGAATATCTCAGCTGATCGGTCGTTTTGTAGCTGGACACGCATATTTATAATTAATTTTATCGTTTGGTCCTGGCGCCACAAAGTAGTGGTTTTCAGGCAGGCATTTATTTCGTCTGCCGTTGTCGTTGGAGAAATTACAGGAAATGTTTGCCTGAAGTCGCCTGCAAGCATTAGCAATGCGTCTCCAAATGCTCTGCTGTTTCCGCGCAAATCCTGCTGTGATCGATCAAGAACCTCGAGTGTTTTTTACACCATTGTGCATTCATTCTGAACAAAAGGCTTGCATTTCTGCAGCACACTTCCCATGCCGGATGCATTGGAAATGTTGCCCGTGTGAGTTTCAATGAATTGCACGTTCAACGGCAATTTCAAAGTTGAATGAGCAGTTCTTCCGAGGGGGTAGCAGGGTTCCGGTTATTCCGGAGGACGCAAATGCTAAGGCAATGTCATTTTTCAATCGTATTGCTGTCCGAATCAGTCATAGTAGGAACGGTTTACCAGTTCCTCCTGGCGTATCTAAGAAGAAGATTCCTCCAACCCCGTTATTGACAGTCCGCATTATTTGATCGTAAACGTCATTCTGCTCTAGTGCTGGCTTAGGAGAACTTTGTTCGTGATTTCTACGCACATATTCTCAATCATTATTAATGTCTCTTTGTAGATTCCTACCGTGAAATCCACATTTGAGTTCTCTTTGCCTAGTCGATGGAAGATATCTTCAGCCATGTGCAATTAATATTCCTCCCACAATTCTGTTGGAGATTAAGGAGAGCAGGCGGTCAATATTACTGTAAACAATGCACGAATTTGAAGTGGATGGGACGTGCTGTACGCGTCATTAATGCATACATCCCAGTGTCAGTCGTTTCTCAGAAAATTGAGAGCCCGACACGTACTGCGGAAAGTGGAATTTCTAATGCCGTTGACAATTTTCAGTTGCTGGAAAGACGTTAAACCGGGTACATTTACCAACAGCGTGCCACGAAAGAAGAATTCGTCTTGATTGGGATGTACTGTGTACAGTCTGTCTATCCCAGTTCCCTTGCATATGCCCGGTTGTCAGCCGACTCGCTCTTCTCGTTTGCGTCGTTCGAAAGATTTTCTACGCGCATTCCATGTGTATGTAATACGTAGACACTTCCGAATACAGCAGTGTTTTCGCAAACGCGGTGGAAGGGGGTGGTGTTAACTGCATCTAGTCATCACGCCCGAGAATCCCAGAGGAAGCGGTGGCAGCCCCATTCATATGGGTTGTGGGGGCAAGTTCAAGTGGCTTCAAGGAGTTGCGATTTTGGTCTCATGAGTGGTAGGCCTAGCGGCCTGTACTGCATCGGCCCAGGGGGTGAGGAATGCATGTACAAGTGTCTGCAGTGGGAGTGGACTCGGCCGTCCGGGCGCAGGTGTGTCCGAGCGGATGCCGGTCAATGGCGGCAGGCCAGCGCGTCTGGAAATGCCCTCTCCCCTTCTTTTTCACTCAGTCGATGGCGTTGTTCTGCAAAAAAAGCATGTTTTTACCCGCCACAGGCGTGCCCTCTGCATAAGTATGAAGGTAGACAAAAAACCCCCTCTATGCGTTTGTAAGGTTGTGTCCAAATTTCAGAGCAATCGGTGCAACACCTTCGAAGATTACCCATTACACACAAACGAACAGTTCCATCTTTAAAAGAAGACGAAGACTCGAGCACCGACCTACTGACCGTGTATTCGGCTTCTTTTAAACAAGAACCTGTGATGTGCATATTCTCTTTCATTCGCGAGTTCCATCTTTATATATATACGCAGAATGGTATTACCGACAAAGACAAGGGAGACTGGAATGACCAGTTCTGGCTTATTAGCCGTCGTCAGCCAGTCGTACCCAAGCCCGAAGTGTGGAACACCCGAGACTCGAACTCGCCGGTTATTTAGAAGTCAACGCCTCTAACAACGGACCACGAGCCCGTTGCCTTGTCGGTTTCGATCGGGAATATACAATGGTAGGGGGCGCTCACCGATCATCCTTACGGAACTCACTCGTTCCGTTGTGCCTTACGGGCTCTCTCTCGAGCCCAACCAACAGCCGCACAGCGGCACATGATATAAGCAGAACGGCATTACCGACAAAGACAAAGGAGACAAGGCGAGTTCGAGTCTCGGGTGTTCCACACTTCGGGCTTGGGTACGACTGGCTGACGACGGCTAATAAGCCAGAAATGGCCATTCCAGTCTCCCTTGTCTTTGTCGGTAATGCTATTCTACCTATATCATGTGCCGCTGTGCGGTTGCTGGTTGGGCTCGAGAGAGTTCCCGTAAGACACAACGGAACAAGTGAGTTCCGTAAGGACGATCGGTGGGCGTCCCCTACCATTATACATATATGTATGAATGTTTGAGGTAGTGTGCATTCCGATATAATATGATGAAGATAGAAGGATCGTCCGAAAAAATCGTGTTTTACTCGTGAATTTGCGAGCTGGTAACATCAACTCGTCGTCAGACGAAGTAAACAGAGGAGAAAGTGAAATGGTGAGACCAGATTGGTTGGCGTGACAGGGCAGCCACAAATAGGTAAGCAACTAATATATATATATATTACCTCAATGCAGAATGAGTTTGGACAGGTTCAGTGTTTCGTATGTTTGGTGCGTTCTTTATTGCTTGCCGTGACTTGAGTCGGCTGAACAGCGATCGTCTTATTGGTGACTGACAACATCATGAACATATGATTTGAACTCTCACTTTTGCCCACTCTTGTTAAAGTTCGTGGCTCTAACTGTAGTGGATAACGAGAAGCTCGATTGGCGGGACCTAATTTGGCAACTAAGCGAAGGCAGCTTCTCAATGCCGACTTGCTTTCAGTGTGAGATAACCACAGTCGCCATCTTAGACGTCGGTCTGTGCATAACCACTTTTTTCCCTTCGTTAGGTAGAATTAAACCTATCTGAGTGGAGTGCTCTAGTCAAACATTGCTGCTATCATTTACTACTAGGAGGATTTGCATAGATGTCGTTATAAACTCTCACCGAGAAACTAGAGTCAACTTCAGATATTGTAACTGAGACTTTACTTTCTTCATTTGTTTGTTGCAGTACTTGAAATCGAATACAGGCATACGATCGGTCTTTATGCCGTCGAGTCTAGTTTTGACTCTTCTTTGGGTCCTGATAGTCTTTCGCGAAGACATGGTTTAGTCTCTGGCTCTGCCCTAGTTTTATCTTTCGTCTCTCTTTTCTATTCTCTGGGAGAACAAAATATTGTAAATTACTCGCTTATATACCGGTATCTCCCTTTTATCTGTGCCCACATCCTCTTTTAAATTCTGTTTGTCACTACGCAAAGAACAGGGACGGTTAACTGCGACTTGATAGACAGTTAATGAGCGCGTAGTCCGAGCGAGATTACGACTGGCCTTTGATGGTTCAGGAGCCCGAAATTGCCTTGACCGTTTTATCTAATCGCTGGCAAATCGCATTGCGACCGCCGGTTGGGACTGTGGAGTGACAATCCAAGACGGATCGGGACGCACCGTCATCTGTCCACTAATGAAAACAGCCTGATGGACACCAATCCCGCGCGTTCGCATCTGATGGTGTTTAGGCTGATTTAATAAGTGTCAGCGCCCTAACCCTTCTTTGGTCTTCCAGCATCAAAAAAGATGGACATTGTTATTTGATTTTAATTGTCTTTAATAGCAACTGTTCTTGACTGTTCATTAAGAAGTTAAACACATACAGCAGATGTTCTATTTCATGAGATGTTAGTGGAATGTGTTTTCGACTCGAAAAGATTGCCTAAGTAAGGTCATAATATAAACTATCATGTAGCAAGTTACCAAAAATATCTCGGTCACGCCATGATGTTAGCTTTCGAATGGGTTCCTGATCAAACATCTGCAAAGACTACACTCCGTGGCATGAGTTCTTCTCATTGGTTTTCGATGTCCTTGAGGATTCAACTATATTTCATGGTTAAGATACATAAAAATATTCATTCTTTTGCTCAGTTGGCAGAAAATTACTTTTTCTCCAAATATGATACTTAAAGGAAGGATATAATTCAGTTTAAAAAAACGTTTTCAATTTCCAACTAATTTTGATCCCTATCTGTCGTTACACTTTCATTCAGGGTTTCCAAACTGCAGGCTGTATACTTTTTATGTACGGAAAGTCATATATGTCTATGCAGTATTAGGAGGAGAATTTATGGGATTCATAAAACCATGCGGTGGATTTGAGAATACCGTAAACTTTAAAAGACACATTAGTAAATGCTGAGGCACGAGGTGTTATGCGCGAGTATTTCACGGTCTTAAGAAATCTTACAATTAAAAACTTTTAAAACCGAATTATACGTTTCCCTCAGGTATCACATTTGAAAAAATGTAATTTCCTATCAAATGAGTAAATAGACAGATATATTTGTGCATTTTTTCTACGAAACATAATTGAATTAATAGGGCACTGAAAATCACCGAGAAAGATTTGTGCTACTCAGTTAGTCATTTTTGCAGAGTGTAGTCTTTGCAGACGGTAAATAAGGACCTCATCCGAAAGACAAAATCATGACGTGACCGAAGAATTTTTGGCATTATGTCACACGATAGTTTATTTTATGACCTTACTTAAGTCATCCTTTCGAGTTGGAAATGCATTTCACAATTTCGGCTACTATTTCATGAATTAGCACATCTGCTATATTTTTCTGGTTTGCTCACCACCTTTTTCGGCAAATTTCTGGATACTTAGAGTGATATTCGTTTGAAGTTGAGGGGGAATTGAGTCCGTGATGATTTCTTTAATAAAACAGCCACTGTTCTTCACTTCGTCCGTCGGTTTCGTCTAGTTTAGGATTGGCTCCACTGCTGCAATCCTGCTCGCAGGTTTGGCATCAGCTGTATTAAGTGAAGCCTCATGACTTAACATCGACATTTGTTCTTCCTTTATCTGCGACTGTCTCCGATGATGGGTTCGAGTGAGAATCCGAAACGCCAGGCCGATAAACTCCTTGTCCCAGTGATCACATCTTTTTTCGCTCCCATATTTGATAATACCTATCTCTACATCAAATAAGGTGTGTATGTGAAATAACCTACAGACGGATGCGCTCGTTAAGCTAAAAATTTAAACCAGATGCTCAAAATAAACGGCCGAAGGAAGCGTGGAGAAGGAGATGGTATCTAAACCTTTTGGGTGAAAACTTTTGACTCGCATTCCATCAGCCTAAAAAGTTTCCCCTTTCAGACAAGACTATAACCGCGACTTTGGTTGCCAGTTTTCAAATTTACGCTGGGTCACCCTGTCGTGTATAGAAATGGATTTCGGGACAGGCAGTTGCAAAATTGAAAATAACAGTCGGGTCGCCGGCCAGACAATAGTTAATGGGGGTTGGGAGGGCCGCACGGCGGTTAGATGTGTACTACCGATAAACCGAGATTCGGCAGAAGCAGAGGCGGGGCGGGAGAGAGAAAGAGCACTGTAGTCTGCCCCAGACCGATTTGGTTATGTTTCGAGGAGGAGGAGGAGGGGGCGACTGTTGTAGCTCAATATGTTACATTAGCCTTTCGTTTGCGCCTGTCGATTTGCGGCAGTTTAGATGACAGTTCCCCGACTGGCTTAACAGAAACCTCCAAGGGCACGTCAAAAGGGATTTTGCAGTAAATCAAACGACCCGCTTGGACCATACAGCAGAACTGCCTTTCACCGGTGTCTGGCAACTAACAGTGACAAGAGCATACACTCTCGTGTAAGCCGGAGGAGAGTGTTGGGCCTTCACTTGTACCCAGAACACTGTTAGTCGTTCTTAGCCTAATGAGAGAAAAGTTTTGCTGAGAGCTCAAGTAAGCATTATTTCTTCAATGATATACGGAATCTAGTCGCAAACAACTGCCTTCTGACATTTCACCCTGGGGGCTCTTTTCTCTTTCTTTTGAAATTCTCAAAGAAGGCGGAAAAGCGCAGATCTCCCTGCAGGTCATACAGCACCTCGAATTCGTCGTTTCTACGCTTACTGGTCGTAGCTGCATTCACATCTTGCTTATAAGTAGTGATTATTGCCTGCAGGTTTTTTTTACCCTGGACAAGGATTCAGTGGCCAAATTTCGTAAAACAGATAATCGTCATTGTGTGGGCGTATTAACTTTGCGAAGTGATCAGTTCCGCCATGTGTGAAGCTTAACAAAGCTGTTTGTCCGATGTGGGAGGTGAATACAATTTTTTAATGTGGGCGTATCGTCCCATGTCGGACGATACATTTAACCGCCCAAATGTTCAATCTTTATTTACCACTGGTGCCGACAGTCAGAATAATATGCGCAGCCTGATTCATGATCTGAGTTTTAGTATGCATTGTGGAGTCCCCTTCAACAGTTTCCGTTAAAACACCCAGAAACCTGCCTTTAAGACAGACGATCACGTATTTTTTGACGATGAATATGACAGTTCATCTCGAAATTCCCAGAGAGTGCCTTTACTGAAAACATTTTTATTGGACCCCCATGGTTCCTCACAGATTAGCTTAGATTGTGCAAAAAAGTGACAAACCATGCAGATCTAAATCCATTTGGTGCAGGAAGTTTACCTGTTGGTTAAGTGCACCTTATCAGTGTCATCTCCCTTGTGGACCCTTGTTCCATGTTCTTTCTCAAAGGAAAACATGATAATTTGAGTGAAGACCAACATTTATTCCTGTCCAGATCATTTACAGTATTAGCAATTTTGGTAAATCTTAGTCACGCCCATGTGCTTGGACCGTTGGATCTTATTTTATAGCCGTACCTGAAGTAAGCAGGTCCCTGCGTAATCCCTAACCCTAACCCCAACCCCTAACCTCCAACCTTAACCTCAAATCCTTACCCCCAAACCCTAACCACCCAAAACTATCCCCCAACCCTAACCCCCAAGCCTAACCCCAACCCCTAACCCTACCTTCTAACACCTAACCGTAACCCCTAACAGGTACGGCTACGAAATAAGATCTTGCCGCATGCATCGCCGGAATAGCACATCCATTCTCCTCTGGAAGTAAGCAACCATCTAAACCCTTTGGCGAGGCCTAAGGTCGGCCTTAATCCGGTGCCAGAAACGTTTTCGTTCGGAGAACAAGTAAGCCTTTTTTCACTTTGAGACAGAAATAATATGGCGGGATGGTAGTTGGTAGCCCTGCCAGTTAGCGATCCTTTCCTGCACTTCCAGTTTAAGGTACTACGATTTCAGTAGCTGTGATTACGTTCTCAATAGGTCTGGGAGTGCACGCGCAGAAGCTCTGTCAGGGTGACTTTCTTGTTCACTTTAACCGCCCCGAGAACGAGACGCTGCAAAAATGCCTATATAGATTTATCGTATTGCACCCCCCCACGTAAAGCTTTAGTAAAAGGCGAAAGATTTATCCTAGGTGGATTATGATTCATCATGCTTCTCATTACCATCCTAGGCGCATTGGCGCGGGTCTCCGTTTTGTCAGTTCGCCTGCGTCCTTGGGTCTTTTTACTCCAGACCTGCAGAGTCCGGCGTGATCGTGTACGAAAAGGACAACCGTCGCGCAGATAGGGTGTCTACCGATACTCCACCCACGTATAGCACACAACTACTGCCATAGTTTTAATTATAAATGTGGCCACAGTGGCAATAAACTATTATTTGCGAATTTTCTCTTCCGCCCAAACATATTCTTGGCATAAAGGCCTTACCCCGCTTGCGTTATGCCGTCCTGCGTGTCCTGCTTGATTCTCGTGTTCTCATGTCTATTCTGTCTGTTTGAGTACTATCGCACATACTGCGGAATAATCTTAAGACACACTGCCTTCTTCCCATTGGTTGTTTACCTTCAGTTGCTATTTTTTCCAATCTGAGGTAAGGCTGCATTTATTCCGCATACCGTTCTAATTAACCATGCTCATTTCCATACCCGTCTTGCATTTTTCACCTTATTTAAATTAGGCTTTCACTTAAGCAAGAGCGTCAATTCCAGGCATACACTACCAGCGCCATTTACGCCTCCACTCATTTGCCCCACCCGTATAGCCCCTATTACCACCGGCCCCGTAAGACAGGTAGCTGGGAGTTTTCGGCACCGGGAGAGCTACCAACTACCATCTAACCAATAATATAGCCGCAAATAAATGTCTCGTAAATCTCCGCCAGCGGGTTTTTTTCACGTTTCATTTGGAGCCTTGCAAAAAATGCGGGAGAGCGCGGCTCCTTCTGCAAATCGCCTAGAGCCTCGACCACATACTTTCATCACCTAATGTTCGTGCCTGCATTCATATCTCACGGCTGAGTAACGATTATCGATTTTCTGCTTCGTCCTAAACAGGATGCAATGACCACATTTTTTAAACTGGAAAATCGTCAGTCGGCGGGTGTACTAATCATGCAGAATGATCAGTTTTGTCAGAAAGTTGGTTGGTGGCGCTGCCTGTGCTGCGAAGCTTAACAAAACTGCTTGCTCTCTGACGAACATGAATTCAACTCTTCCTCCGAACGCCTCGCCCCATGTCGGACGATATTTTTTACCGCCAGTATGCTCCCCCGTAATTAATCACTGGCATGGGCAATTACAGTCCGGTGCGCAATCGGCTGTTGTACGCGGCATGGAGTGCGCAGTTTGGAGACGACTTACCAGTTTCCGTTTCAACATGCAGAAACCTGCCGTTCTGTCCGATGACCATGCAATTTTCAAAGACAAATGCCCCACTTCGCGAAATTCCTAGTAAGTCTTTTTGGTGAAATATTCCCTGAGGAATTTATGCTGTCTCCCACAGATCAATCCAAATTGTCCAAAGGAACTGATGAAGCACGAAAATCGAAATCTGAGTAGTCAGGGTCCTTTATTTTTTAGATGAAGACGCTGTACTAAGATAATTTCCCTGAGCAGATCATGGATTTATGTTGTGATGCAAAGGAAATCTTCGTGATTTGAGTGAAAGGCAATATTTATTTCTATGCAAGCCTTTTTTGTGTTATCAATTGTCGTAGGTCTCAGGCACGTCCGTTTGCTTGTATCTGTAGGATAGCACATTAAGCCGAGAAAAAATGAATGCAACGCCCTTTGGTAGGGCCTAGGATTGTTCTTCAGTCGGCGAAATTGAAGTGAAAATGTAAATCAGGCAATAGTTGGGGTTTAGATACCCTGCTTTGAAAATGTATACATTTATATGACGCAGAACATAAGTAGTTTTCAAATGCAGTCTTCTGAATTTTCGTGCCTCCACAGGTAGACGACTATCCAGAAGTACGAGTGAGCAGTTGATGAATATGAGCTTACTATGTTGCAGTAGGTGGGCTAACTCATGAAATGCCGACCGAAGTTTCGAAATGCGTTTTCGTTTTGTAAATATCAATTAAGTAGAGTCGTGAAACTAACTATCGCGCAGCATAATTCCATGATTATTCGGTTACCTCAGTATGCTCATTATCGAACTAACTCCTTTTGGGTTGCATGCAGTTTTAGGTTCTGCAAAAATTACTGCTTAAGTAGCATGTATCTTTCTCATTGACTTTCGATGCCCTTAAGGATTCAATCATGTTTCATGGAAAACATGCATAAAAATATTCATTCCTTTGCTCATTCAGTAGGCGCTTACGTTTTTTTTGATTTTATACTCGAAGGAAGGGTATAATCCAGTTTTAAAAAGTTTTTCCAATTCCAGAATAGCTCTGAATCCGACTTGTCGTTACACTTGCATTCAGGGTTTGCAAACTACAGGGCATGTATTTTCCGCGTACGGAAGACCATACGTTTTTCAACGGTATTAAAAGCAGACCACATGAGGTTCATAAAATTTAGTAGTAGATTTGAGCCGTATCGCTAACTTTATAAGCCACATCGGTAAATGCAACGACATGACGTTTTATGAACGGCCCTTTCACGGTATTAAAAAATCTCACAATTTGAATTTTTTTAAAACTGAATTATGCTTTTCCCTCAAGTATAAAATTGAATGAAGACGCAATATTCTACTAAATGAACAAAGGAATGACTATTTCTATGCACGTTTTCCATGAAATATAATTGAATCTTTA
The DNA here is from genome assembly GCA_902702965.1 of Spirometra erinaceieuropaei. Taxonomy (NCBI): domain Eukaryota; kingdom Metazoa; phylum Platyhelminthes; class Cestoda; order Diphyllobothriidea; family Diphyllobothriidae; genus Spirometra; species Spirometra erinaceieuropaei. The sequence goes on along the minus strand of CACRXP010000029.1, from coordinate 166,411 downwards.
AGGGCATCCAAAATCAGTGAGAAAAATGCATGCTACATAAGTAGTAATTTTTGAAGAGTGTATTTCTTGCATGCGGCCCAAAGGAAGTTAGTTTGATAGCCAGCGTCCTGGGGTGACTGAATTATTATAGAATCACGCTGCATGATGATCTGTTTTACAACGCTACTTAATTACTTTTCTCGAAACGAAAACGCATTTCGGAATTTCGGTTAACATTTGATGATTTAGCCCACCTACTGTAACTGCTATGTACACCTCGGGTGTTTATGAGTGATTCGGTTTCGGTTACTACATGAGGTGGAACCGCTATGGCCTTACGCTAGTCAATGACAGATCTTGTTGAACGTTGGGCGAAATTTTAAAATGCGTTTTCGACTAGGAAGGATTACTTCGGTAGGATTTTGATACTAATTATCACGCGGCATACTCCTATAATACTTCGGACTCAACAGGATGTTGACTTTCAAGTGCGCGTTTTTCCGGTCTCCTGTAAAAACTGCACTTGTTAAAAATACTGCTTAGGTTGTATGCGTTCTTCATATTGATTTTCTATGGCTTTGCCAATTCAAATATATTTCATAGGAAACATGCACAAAATATGTTTTCATTCACTCCTTTGGTAGCAAACTACATCTTAACATGTTATACTTGAATGAAGGATATACAGTACCTGTGCTAACTCATGAAATGTCACGAATTAACACAGGTTAACGCCTTTAACGCAAAATCGGTAAACACTACGGCTCCCAAAGTCTGATAGCGGAAAATAAACGATGTGCCAAAGAAATAAAGCAAAGTTTGGTTAAGAAAATATTATTTACTGAGATAAAAATAAATAATTTTCGACAAAAGTCACATTTTCGAGAAACGCCTATATTACAACCAAGTTATTAAAGGCTACTTTTGAGGGCGTATAAAGGAGGAGGGCGCATAAAAGGTCAAACATAATTAAGGACAGAAACAGATACAAAAAATTAATACTTTGTAGATTGTCCATTCGAATTAATAACAGCAGAAAGTCTGTCCGACATAGACATGACAAGGTTATCTATGGTGGATTGTAAAATGTAATTATTGAGTATGAAATCCAATTTTTCCTGCATTGAAAGAGTCTTCTTAGCTTTGTGCCAAGTTCTTTTGACTATTCCAAAAAGATTTTCGATTGGATTAAGATCGGGACTGTTGGCCGGGATGAAAATGGATTGGAGGCCAATTGCGGCGAGCGTGGTTGTTGTCTAAAATGTTAGATTATGTTTGCAAGCGGCATCAAATTCGTACCTCTTTAGAGCGGTGGACAGGTGCATTGTCCTGCAAAATTACAGTATCCATTCGGCGCCGACTTATGCCGTTGTAGCCGAAAGCATCCTTGACAATTGCAATGAACACCTTGCTGTTGATGGTGTCGGATGTTGACCGCCAGACAGGCCGCTCACCGAATTTAATCGCCATCCAAACCATCATCCGCCGACAGTTCTCGAATGTTGCCGTCGGTGTAGTATGTTCTCTTGGGAAGTTCTTTCCACATATGACGGTTTGGAGCGACTTCGTAGGCTTGTCTAAAAATAGAACCTCATCGCAGAAGAAAATGCTCTTCCAAAATGAAGATCTGTATTCAATATAATTCTTAGCAAATAAAAGCCGTTCTCTAATTAGTTTTCTACTTAAATATGGCTTAATCATGGCCTTTCGCCGCTGCAGTTCAAATTCCTTCATCCTTTTTCTAATGATGTTCATAGAAAACATCGGCAGATGTTTCCGCTGAATGGTCTCATTGGACATGTAATGAAACTTTTTTCATGTACGACGAATAAAATTGTCGTCTTGCTTACTTGTGGACCGTTTTGGTCCCCCTATCTTATTTCTAGGAACAGTTTTATCATTAATAATGCGCCACAGAGTGACCTTGCTAATATTGAAAATACTAGCTAACGACTCACGTGGGATTCCTTCCGCCGCTAATTTTCGAATGCGCTGGAAGTCAACTTCGGATAAGTATTGTTTAGACATAGTTATCGTTTGGCGTGGCAGAGCAAAGTGACGGCATGTCGCGCGAACTCAATATATATTCGTTTACGACACGCATTTTCAGTCTGGTAAAACAATCACACTGATAAACTTTTTTATTTCGGTATTTTGAAACATAAAACTTTACGAATTTGTAAAATATAATTTTTAGATAAAGAATCGCACGTTATTTCCTGAACACAATAAGAAATAATTTATCTGCATTTCCCTGATTTTGTTGATATTGAAATTTAATTTTTTCTTTTTGTTCGAAAGTTTATCAAAAAATTTCGTCCTTTTATTAATCTTCTTAAACAGATTAATAAGGTTACACAAAGAATTTCCATCCGAAAGCTTTAATAGCGTAGGAAACTGCTTGAATAACAGGAATCCTCCGATTTCGCCTTAATCCGGCCCGTTTTCTATTTAATATACAGATCCGTATCAAACCTTCCTTCAGAAAACGGTCTTTTCGTCCTTATTTCAACCAAATAAACATAAATAACGACACCAAAAATACACTACATTGTCCACTATAATTTTGATCTCGGCATTTCATGAGTTAGCACAGGTACTGTATTTCCGTTTTGAAATTTTTTTTCCATTCCCGAATAAGTTTTAGCCAGATCAGCGTTTAGATACTTCAATCTACATTGTTCCCACAGATCGAGTCAAATTGTACAAGGGAACTTGTAAAGCACGATAATCGGAACCCAGGTAGTCAAGGCATTTTATTGTTATGTGAAGACGCTGTGTGTAGATCATTTCCTATGTGGGAAACATGATAATTTGAGTGGAAATCAGCATTTATTCCTGTTTAAGCCATTTTTCATGCGCTTTTCTCTGGGAAACGAGCAATCATCTAAGAGAGGACACTTGAATAAAACGTCCTTTGGCGAGGCCTAAGATTGGCCATCAGTCGGCGCAATTTAAGTGAAAAAGTAAAACAGGTATAATTTGGAGTTTGGATACTCTGCTTGAAACAGCTGTATATTTATATGACGCAGGGCAAAAGTAGTGTTAAAAAGCAGTCTTCTGAATTTTCGCGCCCCCACAGGTAGACAATTATTCCAGAAGTACGAGTGAGCAGTGGAAGAACATGATCTCGCTTATTTAACTTTCACGTATGTACGCAGTCGGGTGTTTTGGCCTGACCCGATTTCGGCTAATGCGAGACGTGGCACTGCTATGGGCATCGCGCTTGTCGTCTATGGAATGTGTGAATGACCACTGTGTAGTACATATGCAATAGTGGAAGTTGGTCTAAAATTAGGCAAAGGTAACCGAAGCTAATGCGAAACAAGGCGGTCCGTGACTTATGTTTGTTGCATAAAACATACCAATCATTTGTTTGTATTTATTGGAAAATTCTTCCGCATTCTCTTCCACCCCACTTCGGCGACAGATAAGATGAATAGTAATTCATTTGCAAAAGCCCATGTTAGAGAGCAAATTTGTTAGAGAATGCTTTAGGTGAATTTACCTGACAAAAGTGGGAACGACAAGGATATGGTTCATGTCTGATTTTACTCTCTTCGTGCTAAAAGAAATTACTGACGATATTTATCTGTAGGTGCCAGAGAACGGAATCGGAAAACATCGCGTTGACTGTTGCGTGAGGATGGTCAAAGGCTTTAAGGCAGTCATCGAAGTAAAAAATATGCCAATGCAATACCTTCTGCAGAGGGCATTAAATTCCTTTACTATTATTAGTAAATTGTAAAAAAGTGTGCTCTCTTAATTGGTGATAATCAGTGACTCACGTTACATCGGCCGAAACCCCGACTATTCAGTCACATGACGGAAGTGCACGATGAACTCTCGACAAGCCGTCTAGATGACTGACCCCTAACCGTGAAGTAACTACTTGCGTGGACTGTAGACACTCAGATCGAAAGCAAATAAAAAGTGTTCGCTTTGGATCTGTAGCCAGGATATATTCGTGCGCGTCACTTGTGGAATGATTTTTTGTCCTGCTGTGGGATTTTTTCGATCGATCATTTTATGGTTACATTACAAATCATACTTTGTTAACCGGCCTCTTTTAACAGCAAATATCATAAATAAATTCATAGGCCCCTGTCCAATTTTAATTGACTTTATAAGCAGATCATACGGTAACTGTTCATTCTAGGGACAAGCTGTCGGAGGACAATTTTCCCTTATTTATATAAAACGGCGTATTGTAAAGCATTCGTTATTTATGCACCCGATGCTAGCTGATTTTCAGACTCTCGCTAACAACATCGGGTTTCTTCTTCGGCAATCCTTACGACGAAATCAAACAAAATCCCTTTTGCTTTACATCCATATATTTTGAGCGAAGTAAAATCTAAATATAGGGCGGATCTTATTTCTTAGCCGTACATGCAGTAGACAAGTCCGAAACTAACCCCTAACCCTAACCTCTAACCCCTAACCCTAATCCCTAATCCTGACCTCTAACCCCTAACCCCAACTCCTAATCCCTTCCCCCTAGCCCTAACCCCTAACAAGTGCAGCTATGAAATAGGTTCTTGCCTACATGTCATTTTATTTTGAACGCTATCTTCCGAAACTAAGCAGATGATTGTCTGTCAGACTGCCTCTTAGCTCTTTGCCCAAGATACAATTAATCAAATATTGGCTTAAACGGATTTTGGTAACTTTATTTAACAGATGCTGTTTTACCTGTTCGCAAACACCTCTAACATTGGCTTATCATCGGACTTCAGTTGTCGTGTTTTGCTCATTTTCAATGTCTACGTGACCTATCGCCATTCTCAATATAATTTCGTATTTTGATCTCGACTTCAAATAAAGTCGTTTCGTTTAGTTCTATAGGTCGGCTTTTTGAGTTATTCGGTATTATTTCTCACGTCATATATATATGAACTGTGTCCCTCCAGCGCCTCGATCGCACTTCTCTGCAAAGCAACTTTAACCGTTTCTCCCTTCGATTTCCCATTTGCATGTCCCATTTCCGAAAGACAACTTCATCAAGAAAGCGTCTCCCAACGTCTGCTATAAATGACAAAGATCTCCAGTGTGTTGCAGGAATTTTTGGGATTCCCAGTTCCCACTTTATGTCCTCCACCATATCACTTCTGTTCTTGCGGTTTTCGCAGAATCTTCGCACAATTATGCAAGCCGCCGTCAGCCAGTGTCCATTGCTTTGATAACCAGCAAGTCAGACACGAGCAGAATGTCACGACACTAGGAGATGGTGAAATTTACTCACACTGAACGTGGGTTTTCGCCTGAACGCAATAAACAACCTGGGGGAAAGCATAACAGTGATATCCCTGAATCTGTTGACGGGTTTGTTTACGCTTATCTCTCCAGCTATCTCGTACACTTGCGTCAAAAACTTGCGGGGGGCCTTTTCTTTACACTCGGTAGGAGTTTACGCACTTTATGTTCACTTATTTTTCTGTCACAAATTAAGGTCAGAGGGTCTACTTTTGCCGCGAACTCGCTAGCTATTGGAATTATGTCCCGAGAATGCAAATGATTAATATAATACCCCTACAGTTCTCTTTTGAAAGACGATTTAAGTCTTCGGTTCTAGACTTTCTAAAGTGACTTCCTGCATAAGCCCCGCGAACTGGCAATATCCGCATCGATAAAAAGACAGAAGCACTTTCAACGTTGGAGTCTACCTTTGACTACCATTGGAAGCGAATTTGTCACATCCAGCGTTGCCAAATCATCAAGACTAGGGCTCAGTTCAAGTAGGATGCCGACGTTCAAAGCCTTCAAACACGAGATATTTTGACAGACACGGACAACGAGGTCAAAAGCTGCCAGATCATATAAATGCAGTGGTAACTTTTGTGTGAATTTATTTAAGGCAAAAACGAATCGCGTTGTGTCTGCTTAACAACAGTTCGACCGTCGATTCCGACTATGTCCACCGTGCGCCACACAGCAAGTTGCAGCAGGCACGGTGACTTACGCGTGAAGTAGTTTATAGTGATGACAGACTTGCTCAGCATCTACCGCACTCTCTCTTCCCCACCCAGGTCCGGTGTCAAGACAGGGTCAAGAAGACCGGAGGCGGGGGAGGGCGCAAGTGGCTAGCACGGCCGGAGGCGCACCTAGGCGTTCCACCACACACCCCGCGGTCCACCACATATACCTGGCCATGATTTTTCACCAGCGACAAGAACAACACTCCAGCAGGGGTCAGAAGGACGAGGATGATGACTGGACAGCCGTGCTCACCACCTGTATACCCAGCGGGAGCGCAGACGCCTCTACCGCCAGGTAACCAGGTGTCAGGGAATTGCCAGCGCATGCCAGGCTGCGAGGACCATGGTTTTCTGATACCGGCATAGCACACGCTTTCAGACCTTTTGTATCTGCCTAACACTCTCGCCCATACCCATCGTGCTCCGATGACAGGACAATGTCGAGAATGGAGTTAGGCGCGGTGGTTGACAGTGTTAAACGACCCGCCTACGCATGCCACACACCATCTGATTCTCCTCCGTACACCAAACTGTGCCAGGTGACACACTTCCCGACTAAATGAAGGGCGTGTGTTCTCACACGAGGTCTTTCAGCTGCTGTGTGGACGCTGGTAGGCTTGCATAAGTATTTATTGCATAATAGGCTCCTGTGTAAATCGGTGGCATTTTATGCAAATAGACTGAGGTTTCTTGACATAATCTGGTCCGTGTTCTTGAGTGATTATTTTCACTGATGCACATATAATCAAATGCTGGGTTTAAATACCCTGAGACAGTGTGGGCGGATGTTGAGGTTCCTGACACTGATATGCCGGCCGCAGAAGAACGGATCTGTAGGCGCTCGATGCGGTTATAATGGGAATAGGTTAGGAGTGAGTTCACATTTCTAACGTGGGTGCTGATGATGATGAAGGCGTTTTCGAAACAGGAGGCGAATTGGTTGTGTCGGCATTGTACTGAGTCCAGAGATGTCTCTCGACATTTATATGTTCCCGGAACAAATATCGACAACGCGGACATGATGGCAGGACTTGAACGCCTGCGTCATTTGACATTTGAGTCTTATGAGCTTCTTCCTTTATGGTGGTGGCAGTTGTTCGGTTGCCTTCGAGAACGGCTGCTCCCCTTTTTACAATCGTACGCAAAGCCTGTCGGTCTTGGAAAAGGTTCTTCGAGGTCTCAGGACTGATTTGTGGGCGCTTTTACGGAGGTCTGCTAGGTGGCCGTATAGACACGTTTACGCTCGCCTTGTCTATAAACAAATGTAATGGCGATGGTAGCAGGGCGCTCACCGATCGAGCTACGGAACTCACTCGTCTCGTTTGTGCCTTGGAGCTCTCTCCCTCGAGCTCCACTAGCAGCCGCACAGCGACGCGTTATGAGGTTGCCTTAGAATAGCAGCTTGGGCGGACACTCGTCATGCGTACGACATGTCCGATCCATCGCTGGCTTAACCGCCTCAGCCCGATAGGTTAATTGATGACGCCAGTTCCGTCCAGGATATTTTTGTGTTTGGAATAATTTCCCGTCGCTCCAATATTTTTCGGAGCTATACTCCTCCCCGGAGCAGCGGAGTATTATTTGCACTAGTTGAGGGTTGCCGCATTTGTGAATTTCGTCTGGGATTTCGTCCGCCCGAGTGTTATTTTGAGGGGAAAAGTGAACCGTCGAGGAACCAAACAACGTTTTTAGTGGGAACTCGTAATGCGGAAAGGTGACGTTTGACAGCTGTGGAAAAACTTTGGTTCGCAATTTCACACAGAAAGTTAATAATTAGACCTGACTGCGATCTCTCGACAGACGGACCTTTGGGGCATGGGAATTTTTGCGAAACTTTGTGACCTTGTCGAAATTCTTGGGTTAGATCTGCTTGTGTTTCCTCCCGCCTTCCCCAAGTGGGCCTTTAAAGTGTCTAGACTGCAGGTTACGTTACTTGTAGGTTAGTTTTCGAAGGACAAGCGACCTGACGTGTTTTCTGGCTCTAGAATAAAAGGTCCCGTTTCCTGTCCTGGTACCGCTAGCTGCGAACAAAAGATTCGCCCCCTCGACCGGAAAAGACCGCAATGGGAAACACATCAGCCATATCGTTAACAAATTTCTCTTGCATTCTGTTTGCAGGCTTTATTTATTGTTTACTGCAGAGAAGGCCATTTTCGTGCCAAATATCCGTACAGTTTTGTTTATTTCAACTCGTTTTCTGACAGCAATTAAATGGAGACTTCGAAAATAGGCACCCATAAATCTGCCGAACGGCGAAAAGTATCTGAACTCAAATCTGGGCATTAAAGTAATTTATGGGTTGGTTATTCCTTGCTTGCGTTTGACAAGACCGTCTTACGGCAGTTCATAAGCAATTCAAGGTGCTTCTGCTGCAGTCTAAGAGATACATAGCCCGCCCTGCCGGCCAGAGTGCTGTTACGCCTTCTCCGCCATCTTCCTTTGAAGATGTCCACCGAATTTGTCCTTTAAATTCCCTGCAATCATCCAAAATTTCACTTCTTTAGATTGGACAAATACTTTCGTGTTCGGGCACTTTCTTAGGTCCTACACTTCGAGACTTTCCATTCCTACTGTTAGCTGGCGTCCATTTTCTGTGCGCAAGCATATTCTTAGATATCACACGTTGAGGAGTGCCTTCTGAACACAAAAAGGCGAATGAATCCTTGTGTACGGAAAAAAGTAGGAGGAATGGCATGAAACTCACCGCTTATCGACCAGTGTACTACTCTGGTCTAAAAATGGTACAATTTACAGCTGCTCATGCTTTCTGTGAGATATGCTTGTGAAACTGATGGCAGCTTTAGTCCATCGTTCCAACAGATGGATTTGTCCAAAATAGGTGGGAAAAGTGTGAGCAGCAGTTGTTTCCAGCATTTTCACATTACGCGGCTTAATGGATGGGGAATCATCAGAGATTTCCACGTAGATGACACTATAACTGCACCCGGTTTTCTAAGACTGAGAAATCGATCCTTTCAAATTTAGTGCTGTCGGCCTATCAAATAAGACTTTTCAAATTTCCGACGTCTCAGTGGATTGAGATGATCATTCCCATCTTCTTTGGAAAGGCATTTCATAGCGCAATTTTTGAGGAATTGTGGGCATTAGTGAGCCAGGAGAAGTTTTTAGCTCACAGATTCATATTTGTGGTCTGAGCATGCGTAGTGAGAAATGTGTCTGGTTTTTATCGTCGGGGTGATGCAGAATTTAATTTACCTGTTTGTGAGCATTAAACAATGTGCGCAGTTAGGCGAAACAGTGGTTGTGGGCGACACATTAAGATCGTAGACCACTGTCTCGATTATTTGCCAAATCAGCATCCTGGATTTTATGTGAATATTTGGCACACACTACTGTCCGTGCTCAAGAATTTATTTAAAAAATTGATCAGAAACCCAGATGAAATGAAAAAAGGCCATTTTGATCAAGTACTACTTCCTGCTTTAAATGCCACGATAACTTCTACAAGGCAAGTTAACATTCAATAGACGTTCTAAGTGAATTTCTGAATCTATTTGCATCTGAGTATCACTTTTCACTTTCCATGATTGTTGGCACAAACTAGCAGAAATTTGGCACATATATACTTCGTAAATCTAAAAAAACTTTACATTTGCTAAATAAGAATGAATTACCATAAACGGTCTCCCTAGCATTAGATATTCCTAATACATTAAAGCCTTCAGCTATAGGTTACACAATGAGTGCACTGTTATATGAGTAGCTTTCAGGTCTATCATTAATTTTCACACCTGTGTAGGAAAAGAATTATGTCCGAAGTTCGGAGCAAATCCTTAGGTTTACCGCCTGTCATCTACATATGTATATATATATATATATATGTTAGGGGGCGTTCACCGATCGTTCATACGGAACTCCCTCGTTCCGTTGTGCCTTATGGACTCTCTCTCGAGCCCAACCAGCAGCCGCACAGCGGCGCATGATATATATAGGCAGAATGATATTACCGACAAAGACAAGGGAGACTGGAATGGCCATTTCTGGCTTATTAGCCGTCGTCAGCCAGCCATACCCAAGCCCGAAGTGTGGAACACCCGAGCCTCGAACTCGCGACCTGTTGGTGAACGCCCCCCTAACATTGTATATTCCCGATCGAAAACCGGCAGGGCAACGGGCTCGTGGCCCGGTGAGTAGAGGCGTTGACTTCTAAACCAACAGGTCGCGAGTTCGAGGCTCGGGTGTTCCACACTTCGGGTTTGGGTATGGCTGGCTGACGACGGCTAATAAGCCAGAAATGGCCATTCCAGTCTCCCTTGTCTTTTTCGGTAATATCATTCTGCATATATATATATATATATATATATATATAAATGGAAGGTTTTGTCCTGTGTTATAGGTAATCTCCGAAAGTACTGCACCGATTGCGCTGATATTTTGATACAACCCGGCCCGCGCATAGGGCTGCGTTTTCTTTTGTTCAATTTTGTAATTATGCCGATGGTATGCCTGTGATGGGTAAAAACCGGATTTTTCCCGACATAACAACGCCACCTGCTGTGGCCACTTGACCCGCATCCACGCGGACACACGGCGCCCAGACTGTGGCCACTTGGCCGATATTCGCTCAAACGCACGTGCTCCGCCCGACGGCCGCGCCCACCCTGCAGCTATTTGAACATGCCCTCCTCACCCCCCCCCCTCTGGGCCGATGCAGTCTGCGCCGGTAGGCAAACCACCCACCCTGCAGCAAAAAAACACTCAACTCTTGGGCTCCACTTGAACTTGCCCCACACCACCCTCATTAATGTGTCTGTCGCCGCTTCCGCTGGGATTCTCGGGCGCGACGACTGGATGCAGTTAAAACCAGCCCCTTCCCCCCCCCGCACAACTCAAATGATAGGACTGTCTCCCAATGTCAGCTCTGTGTCGTGCAGCTCGACTGGCGGAAGCGGTCACGACCACCGAGTTCTGCAGCATCAGGTCTGCTGCGTTCAACAACAGAATGAACAATACCAGCTGAGAGTGGCTGAAGGACGCCAGCGAGGAACAGCAGACCAGCGTCAAACACGACTCCGTGCTCAGCATTCACGCTGGGTGATGCTGTTGTGAACGACGGTACGACAACAACCGTTGGAAGTCTAACGATTTTAGGGTAAGGTGATACCATATATACCGACAGTCAGAGACCGATTTCGACGCAGAATCCATTTAATTTTCGGGGTGGTGCCGATGGATATCACTTCAACGTTAAGATGATAAATCCAGTCAGTGACGAGGCAGCGCACATGAAATGCAACGCAATGAACCACTACTCCTACCGACTTATGATTCGACAGAATGTAAGTAATGCCCTTTTGAAATGCCTTCATTTGCTCCACTAATAAATTGTGGAGACATATGCAAAAATCGAAACTGAGCTCCTGCTTTGCATTCGCTGGAGTCAGACCGAGCTGTGCTCTGAAGAATATATTCCTTTGCATTATGCAGTTGTAAACGACGGTAATACAGCTGACGTTGTAAGACTACCGTTTTTGTCATTCACATGCACGGGCGGTCCACGCCATACGCTGGGGTGCGCTCCGGTACGCTCGAGGTGCAATTGCTTATTTTTGTCAGTACGGGACGTTCAGACCTACTCATTACATTCACATGCAATCCAGCTTGGGGGATATTTATCAGCTCTTCCTGGGCTATCGCCGGTGAATAGGCATGACATCACAGCACGTGTTTTTAAGAAAAAACTTCAATCGCCGATTAACTTCATAGTGAAACACGAGGTGTTTGGGTGTGTGCGCTGCTCCATGTATTAGGGGGAATGGCAAAAGAGGGGACTGCCCCACGAGCACGTGTGGATCTGGCTCTATAACAAGATCACCTCCAACGAATTCGCCGATACAACATGCGCTGAATTACCTGACGCCGACGTCGACAATGATTTGCCCGAAGTCGCTGCGAAGAATATGTTAAATAGACGTTGCGGTGGCCTGA
>CACRXP010000029.1:139214-154315 GCA_902702965.1 Spirometra erinaceieuropaei | reverse complement strand
TCTAAGAGATATTCTCGGGCATTCGTATGCACCACAGTTAATGGTAACGACGGAAGTCCCTTATACCAAAGACGATCAGCGGAAGACGTCGGCAACTTGGCAACCGTAGGAATGCGAGCCGATGACGTACAAGTCGGTAACCGCTGGGTTGTTTCGTATTCGCCTTTGCTTTTGAACGCAAGCGAAGTTCAAATAAACGTGGAAAACTGCAATTCCGGGAAATGAATTTGGTACATTTGTAAGTACTTGAGCAAAGGCAGCGACATGGCTATTTTTGGCCTACAACACGAAGGGAGGGGAAGGGATGTGGACATACAACTCGATGAAATCGCACAGTGTTGTTCACTTGCAGTACACTTAGTGAATGGGCAATGCGTTTACTTTACCTATGCAAATGTACAACTGGCCACCGGTAACACACATTAACTGCGTTCTTCCCGTTAAGCCAAACTGACGCGTTTGCTAAAACACTGACGTATTACACAGGGAATTCGTGCAGAAAATCTCTTGTACGACACAAACGAGGCAACCGATTGGACGGACACCTTGGCATATTCAAAAGAATTGTTATAGGCAGACTGCACAGCGTGCATCCCCAATCAGGACGAATGCTTCTTATTCCGCACAGTGTTGGTGAATGTGTCCGATTCATCGTCTTTCCAGCAATTAAAATCTGTCAACGGCTTTACGCACGCCATTTACCTTAGTGCATGCCAGGCTCTCAATTTATTGGAAAACTTCCGATACTGGGTTGTACGCATTAGTGTTGCGTGCAACACGTCCCATCCGCCTCGAATTCGTTCATTGTTTGCAATCATACTGACCGCCTGCTCTACTTCATCCCCAACAGATTTATCTGAGAAATATAAATCGCACATGGCTGAGGATAACTTGCGTCGTCTACGCAGGGAAAATTCCAAATGCGGATTTCACAGCAGGAATCTAGAGCGAGGCGTTAATAGTGATTGGGGATATGTTCGTAAGAAATCGCGAAAAAAGTTCCTTATCAATCGGGAATGTCCTCACCAAATCAATCTGCTGCTGTTTCATTATATGTGGATTTTCGCCGTGAACAAAAAAGCGTTCGAGGTCCTCGATCGAACACTGCAATATTTGCGCGGAATCAGCAGACCATTTGGAGACATTACTGCTACTGCTCACAGGAGACTTCAGGCAAACACTGCCTGTAATTCCTCCATCGGCAACAGCAGACGAAATAAATGCCTGTTTGAAATACTTTTCTTTGTGGCGCCAAATCCACACGGCAAAATTAACTACAAACATGCGTGTCCAGATGCAAAACCAGCGATCAGCTGAGGTATTCTCACGGTAATCGCTGACAATTGGGAATGCAACGGGGCCTCTGATCCGACTACAACAAGGATTTCCCTACGTCGTAACTTCGGCAATTCAGTGTCCTCAAAAGAGGAATTTGTTGAAAAGGTGTCTCCCACTATCCAGACCACTTTCAACAATCACGTCTGATTGAGCGAACGAGCTATTCTTGCAGGCAAAAACAAATACGTTGTCCAGCTTAACCATATTATTCAGTCTAAGATTTAAAGCGAGGCAGTCACATATACGTCCGTCGACACTGTTGTGGAAGCAGACGAGGCAGGTTAATTATCTAACAAATATTTTGAATTCACCTGAGCCACAGCAACGCGTGGCCGGGCCCAGCTACTATTTCATGAAAATGAACTTCTTGGTCAGGCGACAGTAGTGTATGAAAGCCGAGTGACCATGCCTCTATTTTGAATATTCGATCTTTACTTGTGGGATTTATGAAAATGCCCAGTAAACAAGGGCCACGGTTTTTTAATTTATCGGAAGCACGCTGAATATCGGCTTTATCCAACTGAGTCTCGGTTTTGAAGCTTTCCACCACTGGCAAGAGTAATTTCCTGAAATCAAACTACAATTGTCCATTCTCTCATTTGCTTGCCTATTTCCTTGCGAACCTGTCTATTCCAGATACTTTTTGCCTTAAGCGCACTTCATTAGTCACTGTTCGGGCATAATTCATGCAGCCGGCAAGATTTGCCAGTGCCGATCTCGCTGCATTGATCAACAAACTGCTTCACATCCCAAAAAGCAGCGCCGAAATTGGCAACCTTCGCGTAAACGCCAATAGAAGTGCTTGCGGTCCATCTCAACTCTTTCGTGCACTGTGCGTTGTTTCTTTTTTAACAGCGCTCATGGCATGTAGCTCGTTCTGTTCTCAAAAGAATGCAGAAACACTGAAGCGCTTTGTCTTCAGGCGACACGGTCGGATGCAGAAGTTAGTTCTCGCTTCGGTCAGCATCCGTTCTCACGCTGCTGCTGTTTCTGCTGCTGCTGCTGCTGCTGCTGCTGCTGCTGCTGCTGCTGCTGCTGCTGCTGCTGCTGCTGCTGCTGCTGCTGCTGCTGCTGCTGCTGCTGCTGCTGCTGCTGCTGCTGCTGCTATCGAGAATACAAAAAGTTTATGCTGAAATTGGACGACTTTGCTACAACCAACCCAAGGCGCCCGCTTCCTTCAGGTTTTGAAAACTTGGTTTATGGCTAGGGCGTTGGACTTCTAACCAACAGAACACGGGTTCGAGCCTCAGTGATTACAAAACCTTTCGTTTGACTTGGCTGACCGATGACATATAATAGACCGGAAATGGCCCCTCCAGTTTCCCCTTGTCTTTTTCGTTAATTCAGAAGACGAAGATGCGTTCACTGGAACAAGAAATTTATTGGCCTGACTCTTCGGATTCTCACTCGAATCCATCAACAGAGACATTCGCAGATAAAGGTGATGGTGGCACAAGGCGTGCAGTATTTATAGCACGTGGCTGCCTTGGGATCGTATGCGCCCTGCAATTTACAGTTCTCGTAATCACCGCTGGGGTCTTAATCGATGCGGTGGTGGCTTGTCAGTCCGAGTCCGAGTTGTTAATGGCCGCGATTTCGCCATCCTTGCTTAATGCTGGTGTGACGATTGCTCGGCAAACTGGCTCACTGTCACCGTGACAATTGCTCGCCCGCGCCCTCCCCACGTGACAGATTCTCCTGCCCAGGGAAAATCTCAGCACGGAATATGGTACCGGGAGGTCATTGTGCTTGTTGATGGATTGCGGGTCTGAGAACCATGACTCGAGCAGCTCGCGCCTCACGCGGTTGTCACCCCTTGCGAGGATTTCGGACTCTTGAAATTTGAAAATATGGCCGGGTCCCGTCGAGTGTGCCGCCACCTGAGAGCTAGCGTCTCGCGCCTCACTGCTGCTGCGTGCTGGGCAATTCGCGTACGGAGTAATCTCCCAATTCCTTCGACATAGTTGCTTTGTCCGAAACTACACCAGATCCAGTAAACGACTCCAGACGCTTCCTGCCGTGGCAGAGGGTCTTTTGGCCTCATGACTTGGCGCCTAATGGTTGCCTCCGGCCTGTGTGCAACCCCAACTCCAAGTGGAGTGAGAAGACGACTGACGGCTTCCGAGACGTTCTTCACGTACAGAAGAGCCCGCCAAAATTTTTTGTTAATGTTATTCTGTCTCTATTACTAGTCGCTCTGCTGTCCGGACTCGCGGTTGAGCCCCAAAGGCAAAAGGGGGTGAATGAGTGCCCCCACGCGGTCGGCGCACGCGTCTCAACCAATTCCAGAATAATTTCCAGTCTGATCAGCCGTTGCATTAGTATTTAACGATTTCAGTCTACAAGGGGCATGCTTTCCGTGTAAGGAACTTCGTATATGCCTCTATGCCTTTAAGAAGATATCATATAGAGTTCATAAAAGTTTGCAATGGATGATGACTATGTTGTACATTTCATGGGGAGCATTGGTAAACGGACAGGTACGATGCTGTAATAAAAGGCATTTCACCATCTTAAAAAATCTCATAATTACAAACTTTTCCCTGAGTAGAAACTGAAAAGACCATGTGAGTTTCTAACAAACGAATAAAATAGAGTATATTTTGTTCATGTTTTCCATAAAATTTACTTGAATTTATAAGATCAACAAGATCAACGTGAAGAATGCATGCTACATAAGTAGTCATTTTTCTACCGAGCGTGGTTTCTACAGGAGATCAAAAAGAAGTAAATACAAAAGCCGACATTCCGGCAAGTCTGAAATATTGCAGGATTATGCCGCATGCTGATTAATATTGCAACTCCACCTAAGTAATCCTTCTTAATCGAAAACGCATTTCAGAATTCCGGCCAACCTTTCATGAGATCGGTCATTCATAGCATACCCGATTGCAACCGACAGGACACTGGACTTCTGACCAACAGAACCCAGACTCGAACCTCAGGTTTTGCAAAATCTGGGTTTCGACATCACCGGTTTATGATGACTAATAAATCAAAAACGGCAACTGTAGTCTCCATTGCCTTTGTCAATACTTTTATCCTGACTTGGTTTGCGTCCGTGTTCTTGCGCGCGTTCGCACTGGCTGCGAGCTTAAATTAAAGCTGTACTGCCTAACTTTGTCCTACGTGATTTTGCACAACTGCCACGTCGCACTGGTTTTCAAGGACTTTTGCATGCAAGCAGCAGGGCTGCAATGCCTGGTTTCAGTGTCTTCTACAAATCTGCTCTTCAATTATAATTCGAAGTGACGTAAGGGCTGCGTTCTCCGGAGAATGTACTTTATTCGCTTAATGTCTTGAATTTACATGCTAACCCACCATCTGGTACAGCAACACATATAAGCCGGCGTGTTAATCAAACCTGGCCGAAAGGTCACACCTCACGACGCCTTCCCAAAGACATTTATTTGCAATTCATATGTGTTTTGGCTCAACTGGTTAGAGTGTTGGCCATACTAAAGCCTTCCTCCTACTGCCTGGGTTTGAATCCCACCGAGGCGCCGAGTTTCTAACAGTTGGTCAACGTGAACATTTATTTGCCCCAGAAATCCCCACGGCATCTGAAATGCAATCCTGATTATTTTTACTACTAGGGAAATGTTCTGGTGCAAGCTAGTAGATTTTCCTCTTTGTAACCTATATTAGGTAGGCTAACACATGAAATGTCAAACGTAATTTCGAAATGCGTTCTCGTTTCGAAAAGATTGATTAGGTAGGGTTGTAAAACTAGTCAGCCTGCAACATAATTCTATAATATTTCAGTTACTTCAGGATGCCGATTTTCAAAAGAACTTTCTTCCGGCTGCATGCAAAAAGCACACTCTTCAAAAAATTACTACTTATGTAGCATGCATCTTTCTCGTTGATTTTCGATGCCCTTAAAGATTCAATTACAGTAGATGTGCTAACTCATGAAATGTCAACCAAAATTTCGAAATGCGTTCTCGTTTCGAAAAGATTAATTACGTAGTATTGTAAAACTAATCATGATGCAGCATAAATCTATAATGATCCAGTTACCTCATGATGTCGGCTTTTGAAAGAACTTATTTTCGGCTGCATGCAAGATCTATACTCTGCAAAAAAATGACTACTTACATAGTATGCAAGTTTCTCATTCATTTTCGATGCCCCTGAAAATCCAGTTATATTTCATGGAAAAAATTTATATAAACATTCATTCCTTTGTTCATTCGGTAGAAACTTATGTGTTTGTCTAGGTTTATACTTTAAAGAAGGATATAATTTTGTTTCAAAATAGATTTTATTGGGAAATTTTTTAATACCGCGAAATGGTCTTTCATAAATCGTCATGTCTCTGCATTTAACAATGCGGCTTGTAAAGTTAACGATATTACTCAAACCCACTGCTTAATTTTATGAACCTCACATGGTCTCCTCTTAATACCGTCGAGAAATACATGGTTTTCCGTACACGAAAAATATACGGCTTGTAGTTTCGAAACCCTGAATGCAAGTGTAACAGCAGGTCGGGTTCAAAATTGTTCGGGAATCGGAAAAGTTTAAAACCAAATTATACCCTTCTTTCGGTATAAAAGCAGATGAGGACGTGATTTTCTACCAAATAAGTAAAAGAATGCATATTTTTTTGCATGTTTTGCACGAAATATAATTGAATTTTCAAGGGCATCGAAAATAAATTATAGAATGGCATGCTACGTATGTAGTCATTTTTTGCACAATAAAGTTCGTGCATGCAGTCGAAAATAAGTTCATTCGAAAGCCGAAACCCTGAGGTTACTGGACCATTATAGAATTATGTTGCATGATGATTAGTTCGATAGCCCTACTTACTTAATCTTTTCGAGACGAGAACGCATTCAGAAATTTCGGTCGACATTTCATGAGTTAGCCCACCTACTGCAAGTCATTATATCATCGAAGTAAATTTCCCTACAGATTTTGATGGCTCGATAACCAAATCTGATGTCAAATTCACCAACCAGTCCCGTTCTTTTATCTCATTTTATCCTGATTTGTATAAACCTCAGACATCCCGCCGTCGATATACCACTTATTTTCATGCTGGTTTCGACGTGCATCCAAGAAGTCCGAGTTTATTCTGTTACCATGTGAGTCGATTTTTCCTTCGCCTAGTGTCTTCTATCTAGTGCCGGCGATTTTTATTGAAGTGCATTTCCAAAAGGCGAAGTGTTTGACATTTGTTTTGTCTCACCACTTCTCCTTGACTTCTAGTCTGCCCAGATGACATTTATTTTGATACATATTAATTGACACTGTCAGTCCATTCTCCTCTTGTTTCGCGATCATTTTCATTTTGCACATAATGTCTAGTGTACAATCTTCGTTGCTGTTGTCCAGGCAACAACTGTCGCGGGTACGGAATTGCAGGTTTTTATTAGTTCTCCAGCACTGTTCGATACCATGTCCTTATTAATAGGGTCACCCATTCCGACTTATACAGACGGATTCTATTCACTCCTTCCGATTATCTTTCATTGAGAACTGTGGTTATCCGGTCTCTCAACCTTTTATTTACTTTTGCTCATGATAATATGTGAGTGCGCTACCCAATTTTACTTCCTCTCTACAAAATTATTGCTTATGATTTGGTTGAGTTGTTGAAATTAGTGTTGTGCAACCTATAAAAGAGTAATATGTGGTTATGTAGCCCATCTTATGAACACAATACTGTTGGGGTTGGGGCTAGGGTTCAGGGTTAGGGGTTAGGGCAACTATTTCTCAACCACTCAATGTACAACCGCGGATTCCAAATAGCTTTTCTTCTGCATACAACCACTTGGCCTCGTCGTCTGTGCATTCACCGGTCCCACCTGCAAAATCCCCTATTACCCCCTGTCCCCTATCACAGGTGACTGGGGTTTGCTTACTTCCGGTGGGGCTACATAACCCCGTCTGACATACCAAAGTGCTCCCGATCATTAACTCCTTAAGGGGGAATCGGATCACGAGTGAACTTTGTTATTTAAAAGTAGTCTCCTGCCTAACAGCTATAACTCACTAGGACGTGTCACCAGTCAATTATCTGTCCGTCGACACTAATATTGTAGTTTTCTGTTGCCAATCCGCCTTCAAATCTCTCAGAATTTTTCACTGCTGGGTCCACGAACTTGTTCAGTTTGTTAGCTGACTTGGTCCCTACCAGTTCCATCAGTACTCCTACTGCGCTACTTTTTGCTCTCGATGTTCCTATTTTAGTGCACGTTACGGAGAACGGAAGTAATGCAGAGCCGGGGGTTATGGCGGTACGGCGACGCGACCACGCGCCGTGCGGCAGGCCAACTGGGACAGCCAATTAACGTGCGTTGGCACGCATGATGACTCTGCTCACGCGTGTTGCCCAATCAATGGCTGGCCGAATAGTCATGACTTTCCGCGGGGGATTCTCGCGCAGGGCTTCTCGCCATAGGCAGGAACTGCGAAGAAGGAGACACGATCGCTGGGACAAGAGCTTTATTAGCCTGACGTTTCGGACTGTCACTCGAATCCATCATCAGAGGCAGAGTCAGATAAGGGTGGTAAATTGCACAGGTGTTGCAGTATTTATAGGATGTACTTGCTAGGCCGCTGCCTGCCTATCACAGTCGGCAGTTCCCGAGTACATCACGGCCCGACTGGCCAGATGTTGAAGTGTGCAGTTGCTATACGCTCGTGTGCAGATCAAGATTATCGATTCCCACGCTCATCGCAACACCTGGACAATTTACCACTCTTATCTGACTCTGCCTCTGATGATGGATTCGAGTGAGGATCCGAAACGTCAGGCTAACAAAGCTCTTGTTTCAGCGATCGTACCTCCGTCTTTGCGACTACATCCTGGAACTCACCTCTTCGCTTCTATAGACAGGAATAGTCTAGAAATTTCTCAACAACTGTCTGGAATGTTCCAGAACGCACAGAGCCCAACATAAATAAGGCGTCTTTCTGACGAGTTGTAATCCCCTGTGTTTTCCGGGTGTCAATAAAGCGCTTGCTTTCTGAACTGGCATCCTTTATTTCCCACCTAGTTGTCGAGTCATGACGATAGAAAGTTATAGTTTTTACGCCACACCATTCTCTGCTGATCGGGTGATTTTTTCTGAAGTTGGTGTTTTTACTGCTTTCTAATCGGCAACGCACGAGCACTTCGAGGAGCGAATTCTATGAAATGTTCTCATCCCCCTAAATTGGATCTAATCGCTCTGGCATTGTTGTGCTAGGCCTTCCTAGTTCTATTTCTCCTTCCCCTCTCTCTCTCTCTCTCTCTCTCGCTCACACACTGAACATAAATTCTAATCTAAACCCCAAGCCCAGGCGTGATTTGGCGCAAAAAAGGCCAACCAATTGTGGGGCTTCTAAAGTGAACTGCCGCTTTTAACGTACCTAATCTCTTCCCGGAGTTTTCATGACGTTCGAGCCGGCGTCTCAAGGGCTATCCTGCGGCTATAGTCACTTGGGTATTTTCGGCTGCCAGCCTCCATTTGCGCATTTCAACGTCCCAATGAGGCAGGCCGAAAAAATAACAGCCATTTTGTGAAAGACACTTTGCATTTGAGCTCCTGAGACTGTTTCAACTTCGCTGTCTCTACATCCTAGCCCGAAACACTGATAATCCACGAACTCACCCATTTCCAGAAGTGTCCCTCAACAAAACAGCGCTTCAATCAGAAGCTTCAATGCCCTTGCTTAAGAATGTCGACATATTATTAAAGAAATCCTGATCTCAGCAAACTTTGAAAACCTCACTTCTCCGAGCAGCAGTCTCGGCGCTCGGTTTTCCACTTTGATTATTTATCCTGAGCGTTTTTATACCAGAAATAATGCGATCTCTCAGATCTTTTGTGAGCCCAGCAATCTACTTCAAGCCCAGATGGACACAATTATAGCACAAGCTAAGGCTTGTAGTGACATTTAAGTCCGTTTTGTTTTAATCAGTTACAATACGCTTCTTAAAGAACTTGGCACACCTTTAAATGAGACAAAGAACTAGCACATGTATTTTTACCTGCTGACCAATTTGTTCTTATTTACTAGTTTGTAACTGTTGGGATACTTCTGTCTCCGTTTCCCGCATAGCCTACTTGCTGTGCCCAACTAATGGGTTTATCACTTACAGGCTATGCGAGACTGCCTCACGCAGGGTCTTTTGAAGATTCACTAAATTTGTCGTCATCCTATTGCCATACTTCCTGTCTGTTATGCAGTTACTTCCATTTGTTCAGAAAAACCTTGAGGAAAAGTGGATCGGGTATTTGTTTTAGTCAAGCAGACTTGTGATACACACGCAAATGATACATCGCCTGTCATTATTTACGGCAAAATTCATCACGTGCCTATTGCCTGAGAGTTGTTGGGGATGTTTTAGTTATTGTCGTCACGGTTGAGCCTATGGCCGAATAAACCTATGCCAGGGGATTGTCCGGGAACTGCGGTCATGTGAGGCTGACCGGAAGGCTGTTGGTTGGGCCGCCTGGCCACGATCGACTGACAGGTGCCCGGTCGGGCCAGCTGTGCGCATGACGCCATTCTAGATGAAAGTCGAGCAGGGGAGTGAGGTCCCTCAAACGGATTACATTAGGAGTCACAGCGGTTTAATTGGTAGAAAGGAGCAGCGAACGTCGTCCCGAACTTCGCGGATGCTGAACCCTACCACCCATGCCACCCTCTGCCGTTGACGCAGGACGTCGATTGGATTGGCAAACTGACGTGGTCTTCCTCCGGTTGTTTACAAATCCGTTTTCTGACTGTTTTGTTGTGTGGGAGGGAGGAAGACTGCCTGTTGAAGTGATGGAGTAGATGCCTCCTGTATGGGTTAAGCTTGTCGATTTGTACAATGATAGTTGGGTTTTGGGCCATGCTAACATCACAGATGGATCATCCCTGTAATTAAAACGGGTCCCCCTAGAGCTAGAATGACTTACCTGACATGTCTGTGTCGTGCCGCTCGGTAGCGCCGCCACTTTGGCAGGCTGTCGCAAACGTCTGCCTGTTGAAACATTCCTTCTGTCGATCTTAGGCTGCTCCTTAGTAAGTGCCTGTCTGTTGTATGACTTGTGACATCTCCCGTAGTCACATGTAGTAGTTATTGGGATGGTGCTGGTTTGAAGGCATAAGGAGACATTAGAGGTCTACAGGGAGGTGCAGGTGACATTTGGTCATCACGACAAAAAAGGTGTATACCATCGAGGAATAGGCCGTTGGTTTCTTGGCCTTCGTTATACAAGGCAGCCGGGTATCCCAGTTACGATTGATGGTCCTCGATGAAGGCATTCTGGGGGTTAGGGGGGGGTGGTTGCGATTAGTCCGTTTCATCTGGCCATCTTCTTTTGGTGTTAGCCCTCTCTCATGCATAAAAGGCAAGCTCACAGACGTCTTAACCCAGCCTACTACCAACTTGCGCAGCAGTCCGACTGCAGTGAGATAGAGGCAACTGGTGTTTTCATACCAAGACAGTTTGTCTTATTTTCGCCACACATGATCAACTCAATATTTTTATTAATCCTTCGCCAATTTTTGTGATTGGTACAAAAAGTTATTGAAACCATTCCCAGCGGTTGACCCATATCATGTTTGAGCTTTCTGGGAGCCGTCTTTGACAGGTACGACTGCGAGCAGAACACTGCTCAGCTCTCTCGTCCGGCCGGTTTAAGTGCTGCAGCGAATGGGTCTCATACTATGCGTTGGGGCATAGTTTAATTAGACGACCGCCCCAGATCCCTGCAAGTCACCAACGCTTAAAGCTGTAGGGCTCAGTCCGGAGTGCCTTAAGTCGGAAATGACTTGCAGGGTCTCCCACCTTGCAAAAATTGCGCCGGTTTAGATATGACCGGACCTCTCAGGGGTTCAGTTCAGTTTATTTGAGGGAAATATAGGTTTTGAACCATTGAACTCCCTATTATCAAAAATTTGAAAATGGAAACATCAAACAACTACAGAGTTTCTTCAGATTGGCAAAGTTTTCGAAGCCAGACAGATAAACGAATTGTTCCAAGAGTTAAAAACATTAACCTTACTGAATGCGCTGTACAGTAGTCTGTCTATGGATAGTTGGTGCTATCTCAGTTTCTGAGGGAGACGAATTAGATGCCAACATGCATTCAACAGACATGGGACAATAATAAAAAACAAACATTACTGAAATACATGCAGTACTATAACAACATTAATAAACTGTTCGAACGAAATGCTAGACGTGGTCGGTCAGGCAGCATTATGACTTTTGGTGGTACACTGGTCCAACTTAAGCTTAAAAGCCTCGACGGAGGTGGACATGACGACATCTGTAGGCAGAGCATTCCAGGCCTCGATCACTCTGTTTGAAAAGAAGAACTTCCGAATGTCCAGCTTGGCGCCAGTTACGCGTAGCTTAAGTGGATGACCTCGGAGGTTCGTCGCGCTCATGCACATGACAGGCCAAGTCACTCGGGAACAGCCACTCGTAGACGACTCATCAGCCCTCAGGCCTAGTCGCCTTTACAGTTGCGGAGATGGATACCTATTCTGCTGTACATTCAACTGTCCGTTTACACAGTAGTTAGTTAAGAGTTTCAGCCACGCGAACCTGACTGAAAAGCGAGCAGGCACACTGCAAACATGACCCTCACCCTTTATTCTTAGGTCAATTTCACCGCGTTATCATTACCAGGCCGTAACAGAACATGGCTATTATTGCATAGTAACCTAAATCACCTCGATGGTTTAACTTGGAAGGCAATCTCATGCTAGAGTGCTCCTCATGGTAAGATGTGGTTATGTAGCCGCCCCCGATGGACACATTACTGTTGACCTGCTCAATTATTTTGCGTTGGTGTGATTACCTTGGCATGGGGTTGTTGTGCGCTGCGGTGTTTGTTCTGTTTCTCTGTTGCCGTTAAATCAATGCGCGCCAAATATCAATCGGGTCGCGTGACCTTCAAGGCTCGGATTGATCCTTAGCCGCAAGCACCATCCTTCGCATATGTTTGGCGACTTTGAATAAATTGAATCTGGGGTCTTTTTGAGCATCTGCAAGCAGCCACCCTTATCTGCGACTGTCTCTGATGATGGATTCCAGTTAAAATTCGAAACGTCAGGCTAGTAAATTTCTGTACCAGTGATCAAATCTTCGTCTTCTGATCATATTTTATGTCAGCCATAGGAGTAATTAAAAGTAGGGTGTTAGAACGCTGCCCTACGCTCTTCGTCCCGACAGTTCGCCCATGTGCTTAGCTGAAGGATCTAAGTCTAAGGAATCGTATGTTTCGAAAGGCGTTATTTATAGCTGTCTATAAAAAACACGATTTTTTATTTCTTCTCTGCAAAGGCTGTTAGCAGCGTGAGACTGATTTTACTCGCCACCTAAATGCTAATGCTCAGTTAATGACTAAATGGAGAAATGCAGCAGTTTCCTAGAGGTATGATTACGTTGGCATGATGTTGCTGTGCGTTGCGGTGTGTGCTCTGTTGGCGGTCTTGTTTCTTTGTTGCCGTATCTAAATTTTTCGGCGCAATGCCGGTGTTCCTTCTTGGCTTTCAGCTCGCTGTCTTCCTAATTTCACGTTGGATGTTTCGAGGTTAGGGTTTATGGCTGCGGCTAAGGGTTAGGGTTAGGGTTTAGGCGTAAGAGTTTAAGGTTTAGGGTTAGGGTTACAGTTGGGGATTAGGGTTAGGGAGTTAGGTTAGAGTAAGGGACTAGTGTTAGGGGTTAGTGTTAGGGGCTAGAGGTTAGGGTTCGGGTTAGAGGCTAAGGCAACTGTTTCTCAACCATTTAAATTACCGCCGCGCATTCCCATTAGCTTTTCTTTTGCATACAACTACTTGATCTCGTCGCCTGTGCGTTCCCGGCTTCACCTGTAAAATCCCATCTTATCACCAGTCCCGTATTACAGGTGGCTGGGGGTTGTTTACCTCAGGCGCGGATAAATAACCACATCTGAATCTGTTTTTCTTAGGCTTCGTTTACTTATGTTTACTCCTCATTACTCCTCTACCCGGATCCGTAGATATGGTAATCCGTGCCTGGTCAGGAAATCTGATTGGCTCGCGCAGATGGTGACTAAAGCACACGGAATTAGCTTTTCATACTCTCTTCCATCTAATTACATGACGTTATTGTAACCAAAAGGGACTTCAAAGGTGCTCGTCTACCTTTCCCTTAATAAAGCCGATCTGATTTCATCTGAATACATCTAACTTCTAGCTACTTTCCATAAAGTTCAAGCATCCTCTTCTTGGTCTATTTGTGGGGGATAAATGAGTATTTATTAAATAGTCTTCCTTTCACATCCGCTGAAGCCGCACAGTTTCGACTCGACTTTTGTTCCGATAAGGTTGCGCCTGTCAAAGCCTTGTCTGATGTCCTCCTTTTCAAAATACCAAAACCCTGATGGTAGACATCCTTTCTTCTACCTTTTCTACCAATTTACAGTCGAACTCTCTCACTCTGTTCCGCCAAAATGGAGGGTTTCGAGGATAGATGACATCATTTAATTTACTCTGCATTTTGAGAGTGATCGTCACCAACTGCCATAAGAATCCAAAACGTCAGGCAACTGTAATTCCTGTTTCAGCGATCATATCCCCTTCTTCTCGACGTGACGTCGTCCAGTCTGACGTGCGTTTTGTCGCACTGCCTATCGAATGATGGTGTATACAATTGCCTCAATCCCATTTCCCGTGCATTATGGGGGAGCAACTGATCAGAATTCAAATTTGAGCTGGACCTTTTTGACTGACAATTCTGTAAATTATTTGCACAACTCTTTGTGACTCCGTTTGCGTCCTTCTTCGCTGACCACAACTTTTGGGGGGGGGGTAGTTTTTGCCGACCTTTTTATTACCTGAAGACCTAATCATCCAGTCTCTATCGCTTTGCTTTCAAGCTGAAAATCATGAAGATGAACAAAGACTGTTATCCTTCCGTCATGTCGAAGTTGTCGTAGGCAGTCTGAAAAGTGACTAGGTTTTTGCACTTGGCACCTCAGTCAGTTGGCTGTACTGCGCATCTTTACGTCATAATGACCCGTGGTTTGTGTTAATCATTTTGTGAAACAGGCAACCGAGGAAGAGTCAACAGAGTGTTGTGACTGTGAGGCGATAGAAGTACTAAATATGGGGAGGACTTGTTCTCGAACAGTGCTCTCCACGCTGCCAACCGACATTCTACGCGCGGATGGGCTTTGCCGGACATCTCTAGGCCCAATGTAACAACAACTCATAAACTCCACCAACTGCCTCCACAAACTCCTCCACCGTCAATGTGAGCTCCAATGCAACCTGTCGGCCTTTCGGTCGCACAGTCACCTCATACATCGACCTAATCGATTACTTGGTAATCCATGACACAGAGACTGGTGAACCTGTGCCCGGAGTACCAACGTACACCCATCACACCCCGCTTAACTGCTCAAACCGCCCACGCACATTCAATCGTAGCGTAGGCCTAATCGGCCGCACGCGCATCCATGAAACTCTGTGTTAAAATACCGCCAGTCAAATCCCATCATTACATATCGCCTCGCCAGCCCATATACTACACACGAATCCGTCCCTCATCACACACACACACATACACACACACACACACACACACACGACAGTTCGTCCGTCGATTTCGACGGTGACCACCGTATGTCCCACAGCTGCAGCAGCGGTGGGAGCAGGGACGGTGACTTACGCAGGGGTTTATAGTGCCAGTAGACTTGCGTAGCATCTACCTGCATTCTCTCCTCCTCCCCCGCCTGGGCCCGGTGTCAAGACAGAGTCAAGAAGACTGGAGTCGGAGGAGGCCGCAGGTGGAT
>CACRXP010000029.1:120747-139060 GCA_902702965.1 Spirometra erinaceieuropaei | reverse complement strand
GACACGTAGGGGAGGTTGTGCGGCGGCGTTGCGGACTGGGCGAAGTTGTGATTTGCGGGCTTCGCGTTTCGCTTTGGCGGCGGCGATTCGGTTGGCTTCGTAGATAGCAGCGCCCGTCTTCACTGTTCTCCTCCATGTCGGACGATCGCGGGCGAGATCTGCCCAGTTGGTCGGGTTGATTTGCAGGCGCTTCAGAGAGGACTTCAGAGTATCCTTGTATTGGCGAATTTGGCCTCCTTGACGACGAGAACCCGTCGCGACATCTCCGTAGAAGAGACGTTTGGGTAGTCGCTCGTCGTCCATGCGCACCAGGTGGCCGCTCCAGCGCAGCTGCATTTGTTTCAGTATGGCGTAGATGCTGGGGATTCCCGTTCGTTCCAGTACGTCCGTTTCGGGGATTCGATCCTGCCAGTTCAGCCTCAGGATGCGACGGAGACAACTGAGGTGGAAGTGGTTTAGTCGGCGTGCCTGTCTCGTGTACACCGTCCATGTCTCTGCTCCGTACAGTAACGTCGGCAGGATGACGGCCTTGTACATCTTCAGCTTTGTGCTCAGTTGGAGACCGTGGCGATTCCAGACTGTGCTTCGGAGGCGTCCGAAGGCTTGACTGGCTTTCGAGATCCTGTTGGCGACTTTGTCATCAATCTTGGTGCTGCGGGAGAGGGTACTGCCCAGATACGGGAAGTTCTCCACCACTTGCAGTTGATTTCCGTTCACGCTGATTTGCGGCGGCGCGTTGGGGCCTGTGGCTGAGTTGGGCGGTGGTTGGTGCATCACCACCGTCTTCTGCGTGTTGATAACCAGCCCAAAGTTCTCGCAGGCGGCGGAGAATAGGTCCATGCTCCGTTGCATCTCCTCTTCCGAGGTGGTGTTCAGGGCGCAGTCGTCGGCGAAGAGGAGTTCGTGCACGGTGGCTGTGGATACACGCGATTGGAAGTTCATGCGCCGTTTATTCAGGAGATGACCGTCCGTTCTGTAGGCGATGCGGATTCCAGGGCGTTTGTCGCGGTAGGCGTCCATCAGCATGGCAGAGAACATAAGACTGAAGAGGGCAGGCGCCAGCACACAGCCCTGCTTCACTCCGTTGGTCACTGCGAATGCCTCTGAGACAGCTCCATTGTCCGTGACTCGCGCCATCATACCGTCGTGCAGCTGACGCACCATCTGAGTGAATCGCTCCGGACAGCCGAATTTCTGCATGATCTTCCACAGTCCTTCACGATTCACCGTGTCGAAGGCTTTCGTCAGGTCCACGAAGGTAGAGTACAGGTGGGTCCACATCTCCTGGCACTTCTCCTGAAGTTGGCGGGCTGCAAAGATCATATCCGTGGTCCCACGATGACGACGGAAGCCGCATTGGCTTTCCGGCAGAAGGCCCTGTTCTAGATGGTTGTTGAGGCGGTTGATCAGGATGCGAGCGAAGATCTTCCCAGCGATGTTCAGTAGGGAGATGCCGCGGTGGTTGTCGCAGACTTGGCGATTCCCTTTTAGCTTGTATAGGTGCACGATAGTTGCGTCCTTGAAATCTTGCGGGACTTCACCTTGACGCCACATCTCTCGGAAGAGCGCAGTCAGGTGATCCATCAGTAGGGGACCTCCGTGCGTGTAGACCTCAGCAGGGATTGCGTCCGATCCGAGTGCTTTCCCGCTGGAGAGCTGCTGCACGGCCCTGATCGCTTCCTGGAGAGATGGCAGGAGGTCGAGGTCCACGTTGGTCTCCACTTGCGGCAAGCGGGCGATGGCGGCGTCGGAGATGACGGAAGGGCGGCTGAGGACGCCTCGGAAGTGCTCGGCCCATCGCTGTAGGATTTGCGTCTTCTCAGTCAGGAGAGTGTTGCCGTCGGCGCTGAGGAGAGGAGCAGTGCCCTTCGTCGGCGGACCGTAGACAGCTTTGATCGCGGAGAAGAAGTTCTTCCATTCGTTGCGGTCCGCGTAGCCTTGGATCTCCTCAGCTTTGCGAGCATTCCAGGCGTCCTGCATGTACAAATAGGGAGTTCAAAGACGTAAGCCTATTTCCCTCAAATACACTGACTGACTGACTGACTGATCTCGCGCAGTCGTTGCTGAAGCTGTCGGCGACTGCGGTAGAAGGCAGCTTTGTTGTCCTCAGTGGGGTGATCTACGTAGGCTTTGTGTAGGCGGTTCTTCTCAGCAAGCAGATTTCTGATGGCGGCGTCGTTGTCGTCGAACCAGTCCTGGTGTTGGCGGGGAGCGCGACCGAGGACGGCGACCGCCGTCGACTGGACCGTGCCTCGCAGTAGACACCAGCGGTTCTCCACGGAGGCGTTCTCGGCAGCGGCGGCGGCGTCGTCGGCGGCGGCAGCGATAGGAAGGTTGTCTAGCCGTTGAGCTAGCTCATTGCTGAAATGGAGACTGTGAGCAGGCAAAGACAACAAAGTAACATTCAGCTTACCTGGGGGTCGCTTACCTTGCGGTCTCCTGCGAGGCTGTAGGCGAATACGCATCTTCGAGATGACGAGGCGATGGTCGGTCCACCCTTCAGCACCCGCGATCGTCTTCGTCACCAGCACGTCCCGCTGATCTCGCCTCCGGACGAGGACATAGTCCAGCAGGTGCCACTGACGCGACCGAGGATGCCTCCAGGTGGCTTTCTCTCGCTCCGGCAGACAAAAGAACGTGTTCGTCAGGATGAGGCGGTGTTCTGCGCAGGTGCGGAGGAGAAGCAGGCCGTTGTCGTTGGAGCCGTGGAGACCGTGGGGACCCAGCACTCCTCTCCAGGCAGTATGGTCTGTGCCGACGCGGGCATTGAAGTCACCAAGGACAATCAACTTGTCCGCCTTCGACACAGTCGCCAAGAGGGCGTGCAGGTCCTCGTAGAATTTGTCTCTTGCGGCGGCGGCGGCAGGGCTGCTCATCGGCGGAGCGTAGGCGCTGATGATGGTGGCGAATTTGCCTCCTCGCCGGAGAGGCAGGCGGAGGCTCATCAGGCGATCGTTGATTCCCTGCGGTAGACAGGGCAGTCGTCCCACGATGTCAGTCCGGATGGCGAAGGCGACACCCGCGTCTCGTCGCTCTGTCCTGGGTCGACCACTCCAGAAGAAGGTGTAACCGGCACCCACCTCCTCCAGTTGGCCTTGTTCGGAGAATCGGGTCTCGCTGAGTGCGGCGATGTCCACCTTGTAGCGCGCCATTTCTCGTGCCACTAGCGCCGTCCTCCGTTCCGGTCGGTTGCTCCTCGGATTGTCTAAAAGGGAACGAACATTCCAGGCTGCCAGAGTGAGCGGGCTCACCCTGCCAGTCTGGCGACTGCGGCGGCGAAAAGTAGGAGTAGGAGAAGAAGAATAATAGGCTGGAAGAGGAAGAGAGTGATTGTTGTTGTTGTTGTTTCGGTTTTGGCTGTTTCGACCGTGTGTTTTTTGTCTGCGGCCACGGCCAGCCTACAGACAGCGTGGTTCCCAGCGATCTTTAGGGCACCTTTTCTAGCCCCCTCCCCCTCGCGGGGGCAGGCAACGCATCCCTGAACAGGGCTGCCCGGTTATCCCAGACGGCTGCCGGACTCCACTATGGGCCACGACTTTTTGTTAGTGAGAGAACGACCCGAATTAGCCTGGGACCTTGGCGGTGAGGTGATGTGATGGAGTGAGTAGGAGAGAGCATACACACTACCTAACGCTATGGGACTTAGAACTAGAGTGGACAAGCGGACACAGTCACCGGTCAGAGACAAAGTGAGGGCACCACACAAAGTCAAGCACCGTAACACCTAGCTATTAATAGAGAGTGGCATAGACTGACGGACAGACAATCGCAGCAGGCATCGAGGGTGTCGGTTAGCTATTGACAGACAGACTAGCATATAAAGGGCAGGCAGCAAGCGCAGCGTACGACGCGGAACTTCAACAAACAAAAGGAAGAAACAAAGCAAGCGCACTTACCTGAGGGGGAACTTACCTGGTGGCCTCCTGCGATGGTCCAGGCAGAGCCTCGTCTCGACGTTGTCGACGCGAAGATCCATCCGGCCAGCGCAGACCACAGTACCGCGCGTGCAGTTGCACGCACGGATACCCTCACCTGGTTTAGCCCGCCGGTCGAGACGGTTGCCCGGGGTGTGGCCGCTGAGCAGAGCCCAGCTACGGGGAGCCACCGGTGAGAGGTAGGTGCCAGCAAATGGACGCTAGGCGTAGTCTCACCTGCAAGCAAGTGAGCGGCCACTACGACCATCACGTGGACCCACCGCTGACACCCCTACACCACACACACACACACACACACACACACACACACACACACACACACACACACGCACACCACGAGCACACAATCGGCATTTTTCACGGAAGTGGGAATCTTTCTCTTTGGCTCACTCTCCAAGTGGCACCTCTGCCACTACAACAAATGTACAGCCCTAGAAGTCTGCGGGGTGTGGGGGCCAGGTCGTGTGCGAGGTACGCGCAGACGAGCCGTCTAGTTCTGTTAGCCACTGCCTCCTCTCTCAGCCCCAGTTGACAGACCAGCTCGGACTATCGACCGATGTACAGAGGAGGGAAGGGAGAGTGGAGTCGGTACTTTGTGCATTCGACCTGCTATAAACAACTTGATGGACGAGAACTTACAATGATGCATCAAAAGACCCTCCCTGGAAGGTTTCCAACCGAAGATTCAACCCAGAACTCGCAGTCAGCCCGGGGTGTTTTTGTGTTGAGTAGCAGTAGTCGGGCTGTGATGGGCCCTCCTTAGTGTGGTCTCTACGGCACTCTCACCCATGTGATGTCTGAGCTGCCCATCCCCTGTGTAAAATCCTGGCCGTTTTTAGATCTGCCATCTACTGCGTCCAATACCGTGTCAGTTACCTGGCCATTGCGCCTCAGCTGCTTCCTCTTCAGCAGCAGATTTTACTTGTTAGCGGAAGCAAGTAGTCGGTCATTTTGTTGGCAGTCGTCCCTTGATTGACACAATACTGTTGTGGTTGGAGTTAGGAGTTAGGGTTAGGGGTTAGAGCGACTGTTTCTCAACCACTCCAAGTACAGTCACGCATTCCCAATAGCTTTATTGTTGCATACCACTACTTGACCTCGTCGCCTGTGCGTTCCCCGGCCCCACCCCTATTACCACCGGCCTCGAATTACAGGTGGATGGGTGGGGCTACATAACCACATCTGACTAGAATTTCGCTATAATCAGGGTTCATCACCTAATTTTTGCTAGCATTTTCTACAGGTCCGGTGTGTAGACCGGCTGAACCTTCGAAAAGTCTAAGGTCTGAACTCATAATGATCTGTTTTTTTAACTAATGCACTTTCAGAGCGACATGTTCGCTACTGGTCGAACACGCATCCATTTTTAGTTTGCATAATTCTGAAATTTTTTGAAGATTATCCTGCCCTGTTTGTGCAGACCCGTCTTACGAAGGTAATTTACTGTAGCATGCGACGTTTTTCCAGGTCTATTGTAATATTTTTTAATGCCCAGATACCTTTACCTTAGTAAAATTTAAGAGATTCAATCGCTTTTAAGGAAGCTTTTTAGGCAGAACGTTTAAAATCCTCCAGGAACAATGGAAAGCTCAGATTATTTTGAGAAGAAGAAGAAGAACGACATTCTCGAACATTCGATTTGAAACAAGATTCATGAAGTAAGCATGTGACCCGCTCTTTAAGAAAATCTGCGAACCTCATAAATAACCGAAAAAATAATGAACAAACAATATTCCTGTTAAAGGACGATTTATTTCCCTGCCAGGCTGTCAGAAAAGATTTCAAAAATTAACTGAATACAGATATGCACCGCTTAATGTGTCGGTGGGCAGTACCGCACTTTCATCAACTTGTTGTGAATTTTCCGACATGGAGACACAGTACTTTTCGTGTATATGCTATCATTAAGATCATGTTCATTTAAGATTATCTTTTCTTTTGTCTGGCACCGTGCTACTCGCAGTACGACGTTTCGATTGCTACATTTCCATGCTCTGTCTGGGCATGCAAAGTCATTTTTCTTATCCATGCAATGCCCAGTTTGTAGCAAGCATCCTAAACCTTGTTAACGTGAACGAATGTCATACTTGCATGGGTTCTCCGTCTGCAAGACCGGTGTCTGCACGTACAACCAACATGAACTTAAGGTGCAGCCCGGGTATTCCAGCTGCCTACCCGAAATTGCTTCTATTTCACATATCGTGCTGAGGGTCTTGTTATCAACCGGAATCCTGCAAATGTGAATTATATGTCATATTGTATCGGTTCTCTGCCTGTAAGGCCAGTGTCTGCCCATCCAGCGCCAAAGGAAAAATGCAGCCCGTGGATAGCCACATTCCCAAGGACGTAAGCAGTGGCTGGATACGGTGAAGACTGCTTGGACTTAGCCGCCTTCTTTTCGAGTCTGTTATCCGAACTTTCAATAAAGAACCTAACAGACGCGTTTTAGCGGTGGAGGATGCGAACGGTAAGTTCAAGTATGCTGGCGCCCTGCAGTCTGCGTAATACACATGGGAGAACGCATTTGGCATCGCACATTTAATCCTCAACCCGTCTGAATCTGTGGGTTAGTGGACCACTAAAGCCGACTTCTGACGGTACCACTTTGAATGCAGCACAGGATTTACACAATGGTGGACGTCGGGGTGGAGTCCAATAATGCGCGGCATTTAGTCAAAAAAGCTTTTAACCTACAAAGCGGGATGTATAGTTGCATCAGCGCATGTAAGTAAGCCATTAGGTTTTGAACATACCTGACGCCATGTTGAACGCAGTTTGCTTTGAAGGTTAGTTTTGTAGTGATGTTGGCCGTGAGTAGTCCCCTGCTGTGCTCGTTTAGCTGAGAGGATATTTGAGCAGCCCGTATTCTTACGTCTTCGTTTTTCTTTTGACCATCTTACTCGATGCATCCCGCTGGCAGACCTCCTCGAGCACTGGATAGCCTTCTGCCTGCCTTGCCTTGCGTAGGACACTGTAAATTATTGATTTAACCATAATTCCTACCCGTATCACACTAGACGCCCATGACCTTGACGTCTACCAATTGCAATGTAGAGGTTTCTGGTTGGAAATTTCAGCTGAGTGAATTGCGTCTGTAGCCGGACTAAACTTGCGGTTTCTTGATTTATTGCCTTTTTTTCAGGATATTTCGCTCGCAGCTGTTAGGGGACTCGAGTCGCCGAGAGCGAAGCAGCCATCAAAAGGAACCTGATGATGAGGCGGCAAATTTCCGGGGGGAGCTCCATGTCCCGACAGTAATTGAAAATGTTGAGAAATGAGTTCTTGCGTAGAAACAGGGCCTGAGGATTCGGGAAGTTTGCAAAGTCTCGGGACGAGAGAAGTCATCAGTACTTTGATGCGCTGTAATGTTGCAAAAATGAGAATGGTCGCTTTTGGATGCTGCCGACTGAAAATAATAAAACGACACCACAGGTCCTAATAATAGTACAGTATGTGGCGTATCTCATGGAAGGTGCTGAAATTTTCGGAGGATCGCTACTCATTCGCAAATTGGCACAAAATAATAAGCCAGACATTTGAAATAATAGTGAACGGCATCATAAGAATTCAAAGCATAAAGGAGCATCAAAATTAATATTAAGTCGTTTATAAAAATCTTTTTTAAAATGCGAAAGATTCAGTAAACTTCGGTGGTCGCTGTAACTGAGTAAAATCAATTGTTCGTTGTAAAGAAAGCCAACTAATGCAAACAAACTGGACAAAAAGGCCGTACAAGAATAACTGCATTCGAAAATGGCTTTTAGCAAAGCATATGCCTAAATATCCTTTAAATGCCATGTTGAGTATGGCGATTATCTAACAGCCTAAATTTAGAGTATAGATTAAAACACGGTTTCGTGAGAATAGGTCGCAGGTTTTTTCATCGTTCGAGACTCGGTTGACTGATTCAAACAGGAGTTCGCTTGATTTCGCCGATAGGAACGTCAAGGGAGTAGAAATATTCATAATGTCACACACTGATAGGCCAGCCAGTGATCAATGAATTTGAATAGGATTTTCAGATGCAATCATAACCATATCATTTTGATGTTTATAAAGAGAAAATTCATTTCGTCAAATTTCTTATTAATTGTTTCTGGTGCTGGAGCACAGTCACTTTCAGATCGTCCTTGGAAAAGAAGTGAATACTTCACGACCTGCAGTGTTTACAGTCGATTGCGAGTAAAGTTAAATCCTGTGCTACGTGTCTATCGAAACCCTGAAATTATGATATTCCCTGAAAGCATTTACCGAAGTAGTGAGTTCTCGAGCATGATCAAGTCAAGAAGACCAGGGATGGGAGGGAGCGCAAGTGGCTGGCGCGGCCGAAGCCACTCCTTGAAGTGCCGCCATACCCGGCTTGGCTGCCACGGACTAGTAGTACCATAGAGAATAAAACAGTGCTCTAAAATAGTCCATTAGTGCAGTTTGCCTTTAAATATCCCTTTTGAATATGTGTCATGTCAAGTATGGCAGGTAGCCACTTGTGAAGAAGGAGGCACGACCGTCTGGAGTTTCAGATTCATGCTTGAGTCCACCGCGTAATTCGCGGACGGATATCTGC
This sequence comes from Spirometra erinaceieuropaei, assembly GCA_902702965.1. Lineage (NCBI taxonomy): Eukaryota > Metazoa > Platyhelminthes > Cestoda > Diphyllobothriidea > Diphyllobothriidae > Spirometra > Spirometra erinaceieuropaei. The sequence goes on along the minus strand of CACRXP010000029.1, from coordinate 130,561 downwards.
GCAATCTGTCTTTTTACAAGACTAGGTCAACGTAGAAATTTGGACACTTAATTGGTTTTTGCATCTCCATTAACATTAATGACAGTTTTTTTGCTGCAGATGGAAGAACTCGCGTTTCTCTTCATATCATAGCCTTTCTCGCTGTATTTATTCACTTTTAGGCTCCATCCAAAGATTGTAAATACCCCACATAGTGACATATAAATACTAAGATATTTCGAAAAATGCTAATATTCTGCCCGCTTTGTTTCTAAATTACGCATTGGCAGAAGCTAAAACGTATATAAATTACTATCCCGTATGCTTTCAAATTAATAAAGGTGCCTATTTAGGGCATTCGCGGCAAATTATTCAGCATCAGCGAAAGACAGGGAAATATCAGAACGTTTAAACAAAGAATTGTCAGTCAGCGTTATTGCTGCGTTTTAGGGCAAGAAATCACACCGATTTGGAAGTCTGGCCTTTGAAAATAAATCAATGCGTCTCTTGTTCAGTTCAGTTTTATCAAGGGAATGATTGACAAGTGCCTCTGAACTTACTATTAGTTACAAAATATTTACAGGAACATTTGTACATAGAAACGTTGAAAATGAGATAGTTTACATTACATAATGTAAAAATTATCCGGCTGAAGTTTGTGAAAATGCAAAGTTAAATTGTACTTGATAGTTGCAAGTAATATAATAGCATGTAGATTTAAATACGAGCTAATGGCAGGTAAGTATTACGGGAGGCTTGGGTGCTACCTGCGTATTGAGTTTTGCTTTGAATTAACCCATATCTGAATGGTTAATATTCTCTGTGGGTGGTATTTTCCACGCTGCGACTACTGCATAAATATTTGCGAACATCAGTCCGTGCCTTTTCTGTGCGTAGTTTTAGGGGATGTACTCGCGAAAAATGTGTGTTTGCCTCAATGAAAAAGTCATCAGGAATAAAGCAGCAGCCCAGTCGAGCTGTCGGACTGAATAATCAATCACGAACAGTTGATCGATTTTCCAACCGCTAAGAATAAGGCACTGCTTGAGCGAGTTTGCAAAGGTGACGTTAATGTAGTATGATCGCTAAACGATTACTAGAGAGTGGAATGCTGACCTTTCGCCGCCTATTTCCTCAGCCAGGCATGGCAAAATATGCAGCGGGACTTAGTGCCTTCTGGTTCTAGGGTTCCCTGTGACTGCTAAAAACCAAATCATTTAGAATTTTCCTATGCTACGCTTTAAAATTCAATTTGGCAAACACATGTCCTCGATAACTTATCACCAGGCCAATACAGTTACGGGTACCCCACAAACAAATATCACTCACACCCTACGTCACCTCTCCTTTCGCCCAATGATCATAACGCCGAATTGTCTTGAGGCTGGCGTGGGAACGGGGAGTGTCAATAGTCCTTGAGTCACTTTTGAGCCCTGCGGATTTCTCATATTTTTGATTTCTATGTAATTGTATTGGTCAGATGATGAATGATCAAAAACATTTGTTTACCAAATTGACATTTAATTTAGAATACCTAAGAATTGACCTCATGCTTATTTTAGGAATCCAATTATGCTTTAACAAGTAGTCAATAGAGCCGCATGCATAGAATTTAGAAACGTGTGGGCTTTTTATATTTCGATTAAAAGTCAATCAGCACATGCCCTATCAAATACCTGACTGTCTCTTAACCATACTTCTTATCAGCATGCATACAGGATCTTCGGTTTTGGCAACAAGAGGGGAAATATGTTAAAAATTCTACAAGTATGCACTGTCGGTTGTAAAATACACACGTTTCAAAAAAATATTTCACATGTTAGAGTGTAGGATAGTAGGGTGACATTATGCCCTATCTAAAGACTATTAGCATCGAAATTGGTTGAGAACAGTTGCATGTGCTCCATCTGAAAACGGGAATGTCAGTTATAGCAGCGCTTCACGAAATGAATCACAGCGTTTCTAAAGGTCTAGAAAGGCTAGAATTTTAGTTTCACTGCCTTAAAGGCACTTTTAGAAAGGTAGTTCAGGGGAGATACGCATGTCCGTTCCCTACCCTGCTCATGCCTTGTTCGCTTTGAATAACATTCATCTGAGAGCTATGAATATCGTTTTCGTTCCCGTTTGCAACATTTGCACTTTATCTAGACTTCAACTTTTAGTGTCGGGTTTCCTATATTTATAACCCTTCAATCTTCTAAAAATATATGTTGTCGCTGCCGATCAGCGTGAGATGAAGTTTTGCTCCGACCGATGACGTTAGGCAAAGCTATCATGAGGGGTTAATCGAAATTCGATTAGGAATAATTACTTAATCCCAAGGTATTTTAATCATGCCGCGATGCCTGCCTTGGAACGCGTTTCTTTTCAGCTACCTGTGATAAATATGCGACCACTTAGGTAGTATGAATCCTTCTATCATTTTTTGACGCCCATGTAACTTGTAATATATTTTATAGAAAAATATGTCCAAAAACATCCTTTCTTATACTCCTTTGTGAGAAAATGACGCCTTCTCTGAATTTTATACTCACAGAAAGTTTATTGTTTGGTTTTAAAAAGTTTTCCGACTCTCGAATAATATTGTCGTTGCATTGTCGTTAGAGTTTATGGTCCACAAGTTATATGCGTTCCATGCAATGAAAATCATACACTTCTGTGTGTTGTTAAGAAAGTATCATATAGGGCTCTAAAACTATACAGCGGATGTGTACCGTGTTGCATGCTTTATAAGGAGCATTTATAATAGGCAGACAAGATGCTATTTGAATGTAAATCTTACGCTCATAAAAGTCTTAACCACAATTTTTAAAAGCAAACGATACGCTTTCGTCGACTAAACGATTTGAAGATATTTTCGATGAAGTGAGTATAGGAAAGAGAACTTGTTATTATGTCTTTTATGGAATATTTTATGGAATTTATGAAGGCACCGAAAATAAAAGGGAAAGCTCAATGCTGTTTAAGTAGGCATGTTCACAGAGTGATATGTTTACAGACGTATGGAATGACGTACATTCAAAAGTAGGCACCCTATTGTGGCTGAAATCACTTGGGTCTCAGGTCGATAAAAATCGATGTTGCACCCACATTTGAGTAATCGGGCCTAATCGGAACAGAGTTTCAGAATTTCTACCAACAATTCTCCAGTCTGGTTGTTGATTGTACTTTCAGTTGCCATTAATAGCCGCTAATTGACGGCATGTCCACCGTCAGGTAACTGGTTTGCTTTTGTTTTTAGGCTAAATTCAATAGGCTTACTGGCCAGCGTACTTTTCAGCCTTTTGCTAGCCCGAATTAGTTTTGAAAGCTTAGTAGAGATCAAGTCCCACACATAATTAGTCAGACTTTTTATGTGAGCAGTGGAGCCGGGACACTGCTGCGTTTCATCCTCGAGAAACAGATTCTGCCTGTTGGAGGGGACCACTACTGGTAGGCTGGGTTACAAACCTCATTTTTCTTCGAAGGCAACTCAGATACGGGGGTCGTCTCACGCCCAGTCTCACGAGGAGTGTCCACCCACTCTGTCAGTGATTAAACCGCCCCAATTATTCCTCCTTCGGAATGCATGCATCACAACCTTTAGCTCCAAAAACTAAGCAGAGGCCGTCGAAGGCATTCTGAGTCTGCGTTTCTGAAAAACAAAATCAAAATTACTCGTGGACTTTTATGTCCATGTCTGCGTCGCTTACCCAGTTTTCCACGGGCTCCCATCGAAGTTGATATTTTACAGTAATGAAAACAGTGTTCATGCCATTTTTGGCAGAACTCCTTTTATTTCCTGCCTGGGAGAACTGCGAGAATCGTGGTTCAAGCCAATGGGACCTAGCACTGTTTGAGGCTGCATTTTATATTTTGGACATGGTGTGTCATGTTTAGAAATTTTCTTGTACATAAAGCTGCTGATAAAACGTGTTGCGAAGTCGATGCAGGATAAGCGGGTATAGAGCGGCGCCAATCCCAGAGCCCGCTAATTTGCACATGAAATAAATGATGAATGTCTCAGGTCTTGGATCGTTTAAATAAGGAGAACAAATTGGCAGAGCCTTGTTTGTGATGCAATCCAGTGGTTTTCGCGTATATCGACAGCTAGCTTGTCGCCAAGACTACTTACTCTAAGGCACGGGATTAGCGTTTTTCTACACCATTCCTGACGTTGAACGCTAGGGAGGCATCGATTTCCAGTCTAACTTCGCCCTTGTCATCGGCACAGTTCTGATCCCCGGCACAATCTGCCGATCATGGTGCGCGATATCTATTCTCCTCCTAACCGCTTTGGACGCCAGTTTCGCTCTGGCAAACGCCTCCTCCTAGGATATGTTTATGCGTGCTCCAATAGGAGTGATTCTCAGATGACCTACACCCTGACGCTGGCAAACATCTTCTCCAGCCTTACCCTGACGTAAGAGGCCAGTGTTTGTGACTTGTTGGCTGGGAGGTAGACAACGATGGGGTAAGTATAGTCCATTTCTGAAATCATTCGTCATCCTGAAAGTCCTAGGCGCACAGGGCCGAAAATCTTAAGGATATTTTTTTATAATTGCAATGACGAAAGGTGTTTTAGGTTCACTCATCCTCCTTTACCTTTGCGATATCCGTCCTTGCCAGACGCCAGATCTGTTCCTCCCAATCAGAGGTCTAAACTCAACACGTTTGTATGTGTTACTATGGTTAATTCAGTAGCCTGATTAATGTGATTAACACGCGTCTTGTATCATCAGTTTCAGACGAGCTTCTTCAACTCTATCGTAGCATGAACTATTTGATGCAAGATAGACCAATCTACATTCGGACGAATATAACTATCCTTATGCTTATTTTAGAAAAGCCGGATGTGTCTGTAATAAGATTTAAAAAGTCAAATCCGGCAAACCTACGCCCTCGATTATTCATCATCAGGCCTGTACAGTGATATAAGGGAGGGCAGAATGGCAAAAGTTAAACAGCCAGTAAAAATCTTTATGGAGGGAGAGGGTTGAGGGGTGATCAGAGGTCAAGGTTCAGATTCGAGTTCATTCAGGGGCTTAGGAAGGTGGAGGGGGAAGGTGTCTGGAGATTAGCTGTCTCTGTTTCATCGCTGCAACGCGACTTGCCGGGTGTGAACACATTCTGGGCTCGTCTTCGCCCAGGGGAGTCTTGGAGCTTGTATAAACGCGTTATACGAGGTCAAGATTGGGTTGACCAACAGTATGGCTATCGCATCTGCCATCGCAAGAATTCGCTGACGCAGGAAATAGGAGTGTCTAGCCGACACTCTATAGATTGTCAATAGAAGCGAACAGGCGAGTTCCAGGAATCAGGTCAGAAGAAGATGGAATCCGTAGAACACGAAGTTTATTGACCTAAAGTTTGGGATTCTCACTCGGACACATCATCAGAGACAGTTGCAGATAAATGTAATGGAGGCACAAAGGACTGCTGTATTTATAGTACGCAGTTGCCGTAGGGCCACGTGGGTACTATAATTAGCAGTTCTCGCGATCACTGCTGAAGGTCGTAATTTAAACGATGGTGGCTCGTCAGTCCGCGACCAAGTTCTTAATTGCCGCAATTTCATTATCCATGTTGGATGTCGGCGTGATGATTACTCGGCAATTTGGCCCGCTGTCACCAGGATAGTCGAGCGCCCGCGTCCGCACCCTCCCCACGTGATTAATTCCCCTGCTCAGGGAATTTCACAGTGCCGGATATGGTGCCGGGAGTTCATCGTGCTTGTTAGTGGATTGCGGGTCTGAGAACCATGACTCGAGCAGCTCGCGGCTCACGCGGTTGTCAGCTTCCTCGGGGAGTTCGGCCTCCCGAAACTTGAAAATATGGCCGCGTCCCGTGGAATGAGCTGCTACCTGAGAGCTGGTGTCTTTCATCCCCACAGCCGCTGCGTGCTCAGCCATGCGCGTCCGGAGTAATCTCCCAGTTTCTCCGACATAACTGCTTTGCCCGCAACAACACCAGATCCGGTAAACGACTCCAGACGTTTCCTGCCGTGGCAGCGGGTCTTTTGGCCTCATGACTTGGCGCCTAATGGTTGCTTCCGGCCTGTGCGCAACCCCAACTGCAAGTGGAGTGAGAAGACGACTGATGGCTTCGGAGACGTTCTTCACGTACGGAAGAGTCCGCCAAAATTTGGGGCCGGTTGGGTTTTGTGTCCGGTTTGGTCTGCGTACGCATTGATTGACAAAGTTGTGCGGGTGGCCATTGGCCCTCAGTGCAACCTTGTCTTCCGTTTACCTTCAGTGCATCTGAACGCGCCGGTATAGCGCTCTTACACAACTGCGTTTGTGACTGATCGGGTGGTTACTGTTGACATTCAGTACTTGCGTCGTGCTTGTCGCCATCCTGAACACTTTGGTTTTTAAGGCCATCACAATCTTTGCAACAAACGAGAACATCTAGAAAGGCCAGCTGGTTGTTCTCTACCTCCTCCATCGTAAACTGAATGTCCGGGAAAACGACGTTGAGACGTTCCCTACATGTCAGCACCTGATCCCGTTTGAGGGTAACGGAGGTATCATCCCCATACCGAGCCCGAAATTATGGTTTGTGCTGTCGGAAAACCAGCGACCCCAATCATTGTACGACCACCTCGGCTGCGAGTGTTGAAACCGGCGAACCCACTGGCGTTCCCTTCACCTGCTCGTAGATGGTTCCGTCGAGCGTAAAGTACGTCTTGAGACAGAACTTCAGGAGCTGGATAATTTGGGCGTGTCCGAGGCGATTCTCCGTTTCGTCGTATTTTTCTCGTAGGGGTAGTTCGATGGTCTCGACTGCCAGGTCCTGTGAAAGATAAGTAAAAGCGGGCGTGACATCAAAGGATGCCATGACGTCGCTTGGCAGGAGACTTACCCCCTACACTACATTCCCTCTCTTTTTCACACTCAGGCATGACATAGTACCGGCTGCTTCAGCCAGCAGCATTCGGTTTTTGTATACATTGAACCCCTCCTTATCGTAAATTCTGTCCGACCCTGCTAACCTAGGCTTGATTTGATGAGCGCAACGGCCCAAGGTACAATCACTAACACTACTGCCGCAAGTGCATCTCCGCCGCAAATCGGCACATTTCTCACTATATTTTATCTGAGGCTCTTTAATATATCACTACTCGTTAATTGTCGGGGGTTGGAATACAGCCGACCGGGGGGATGACTCCGCCCTCGTGGAAGCATTTCCGAGTGACCAGAAGACTGAAAATCAGTCTCGCTAATGTAAGATCTGAACCACCCTTGCAGAAACCTAGTACATACCGTGGGGACCAGGTCGCACAACACGCAAAGACGGGCTGTGTGAATTTGTCAAACAATTGCCTTCGGAACAAGATGGGTAGTGGGGAAGAAAGGGCGGTAGATGCTGCGCAAACCTGTCTTACTTCGTGGGACACCTGTGGACGTCCACTTTGAGACGATCGAACCCTCGGATGTCCTTACAACGGCCAATTTTGGTGAAGCACACTGTATCGTTGAAAATACATTCGTCGCGTACTGCACTGCCAATTTCGCGAGGTTCCAAATTCCAGAAAATCTGTCCATATTTTTACGCAGCGATTGTTGTAAAGGCGGCAGGGTTTCCTCACGAAATTAGGAACAAGTAACAATGCACGATGGCGAGCCAATTAAGACACAACGGTACGAGTGAGTTCTGTAACACGATCGGGGAGCGTCCCTCTACCAATCAAAGCTTCATCCATTTAAAAGTCCATTTTAAAGTGCTACTATAAACGTTTCAGTAGGACTTTGTGTGAGCGGTAATAACCGCAGCCAATCAGGAGATTTGCCAGAAGCCTCTTGCACATTCAAAATCTTCGGTTAATATAAACATCCTCCAAAGGAGTTTGTTAAACCAGCTCGTACGTTATGGACATTTTTCCTCCATCCAGCGTTGCAGTCAAGGTCATTGGTATGCAAGTAAACTTCGCCCCTAGGACAAAGGGAACAACAACTCCTGCTTCATTTTAAAGCAGCCAAAGGTGACAATAAAAAACATTCGTCACAAAAGGGACTCAACTTTTAATTGTGTACTCCATTTCACAATTGAAAAGTGCAGTAAAAAACTGGAGTTTAAAATTCAGTATGGCAGATAAATAATCAAGGTAATTTTGAGGCCGCTTCTAGCAGACGTTGGCTTTACTTTAACCAAAAGATCCTGTAAAAATCCTCCTTGACGAGATACTTGTACTGGCATGTTCAGCCACTGAAATACGTCGGGAAAATCACAACGCTCCCTCCGCATTAAGGAAATGAAAATTGGTTTTTACATAGTTCTCTACCGTGGACATGCTGCAAGAGACGGCTGAATAGCGTACCTAATTAAATGTTAACGAATATTGTGAAACATGTTGTGGACCAAAAAGGATTACCAAGATAGGTGTGTAATAGTGGTCATCCTGGAGCACAATCCCAAGATATTTCCGCTCCAGCAACCCGCCGACTTCTGAATAGGCCTTTTTTCATCGTCTGAAAAAAAGCACATGTTGCTTGAGTAACATGATTTTTTCTATTTTTTCTCGGTGCCCATAAAATCCACTGTCATATGTGGTTATGCGGCCGCACCTGAGGTAAATAAACCCCATCCACTCGTAATACAAGACCGGTGGTAATAGGCTTTTTCACAATTGGAGTGGGGAATTCGCAGGCGACGAGGTCAATTAACTGCATGCAAAGGAAAAGCTATTGGGAATGCGTGGTTGTAGTTTGAATGGATGAGAAATAGTTGCTTTAACCCCTACCCCTCGCCCCTAACCCTAACTCCTAACCCTAGCCCCTAACCCTGATCCCAACGTAACACACAACGCAACGCACAGCAGCAACGTGCCAACGTAATCACACCAACTCAAAATAATTAGGTAGGTCAACAGCATTGTGTCCATCATTGTGTCCACAGCATTGTGTCCATCGGCTACATAACCACATCTTACCAAATCACCTCCTCGTAAAATCTCATGTCCAAAGAAAGGCCATATTTCAGTTTTAAAAAGGTTTTTAACTGTGAGATTTTTTAAACTTTGAAACGCTCATTCATACAGCATCGTACCTGTCCGTTTGTTAATGCTCCTTCTGAAGTATGCAACGTGGCCCACACTTATTCCAAAATTCTATGGCGTCTTTACAACAGCATAGGGGAATGTTTGATTTCTCTCGCATTTAAAGTATGCAGATTGTTGACTGTAAGCCCTAACCCCAAGTGCGACGGTATACCGAAACCAAAATTTTCCGGATCGATGAAGCGCTTTAAAACCGAAATACGCCGTTTCTGCTAGTAAAACTTTCGAAAAATCATAGTTTGCCACAAAACGATTGCAGGAAAGGTGTGTTTATTTATGTTTTCCATAAGATATAGTTCAATTGATTGGGGAATTGAAAATCGGTGGAAAAGTGCATTGTACTTATGTATTTACTTGTGCAGACGGTCGCACAAAGTCCCATTCACAAGCTGGCACCCAAATGTGCTTGAAATATCTTAGGCTAGTGCCGTATGACGTTCAATTTCTCAACCCTTTCCAAGTAATCCTTTTAAGTCTGAAACACGTCCCAGAATTTCAGTTGGCATTTCATCAGCTGGACCATCTACACTAAATACTTGTAAGAAATGGCTTTATTCGGGCTTCTCCAGTGCAAGCATTCCGGATGATCTAGACCAATGAGTACGCAAGACTGTCTTGAGTAGCTACTGGGGTATCAAGGCCTCAAAACGTCGGGAGAACAGTCATTTTTTTCGGAATATGTGTGACAGTAGCCAAGTGCTGCTTACAACCAGTAGAGGCTACTAGAAATCCAGCCTTCAGAAGGAGGAGTATGTCGTCGGTTGCGGGAGGGGGAGGGGTCATTAACTCTCACCTCAC
>CACRXP010000029.1:107428-120684 GCA_902702965.1 Spirometra erinaceieuropaei | reverse complement strand
TGTTTGGATGTAATTGGCCTAAGACTTCTGCAACCAGCGCCTGTGGAAATTGATGCGTAAGGCCGCGGTGTGTGCAGGGACTGGAAAATTGTCCCAGGCTAATTACGACCTGCTCTCCTCTCTGCTGCTGCTTCTGCTGCTAAATAATAATTCAGCCTCACAGTGTCGGATGGTTGGCCAATCGTCGGTCTATGACCTGGCCGAAAAAAGGAGTCGGGGGACACTGACGAAAAAGTAAAAGATTCCAGCGGGTGGTAGTCAGCTCCCACAAACTGTGGGTCAGAACTCTTTCATCACGACTCGCATGTGCACAGTCGAACATACCGAATGTCAGTGGAACAACATAGGTGTAGGGGGAAAAACATCATAAAGTAGATGTCTGGCTATTTCAGCATTTCCAATGGCAAGTGAGGATGAAAAATGGGCGGGGTTCGGTTCTGCAGCCCCATCTGATTGGTAGCATATGGTCAGCTAGCTAAAACAATATTCACTAGCTTACAGTAGGTGTGCTAACTCATGAAATTTTAACCGAAATTCCGAAATGCGTTTTTGATTCGAATGGATTACTTAAGTAGGGTTGTACAATTAATCATCGTGCTGCATAATTCTATAATAATTCAGTTACGTCGGGATGCTTTCTGGCCGCATGCAAAAACCATGCACAGCAAAAGAGAGCTACTTAATCAGCATGTAATTCTCTTATTGATCTTCGATGCCCTTAAAAATTTAATTATATTTCATGGATAACATGCATAAAAACATTCATTCTTTTACAAACTTGGTAGAAAATTACGTCTTCCTCCAATTTTATACTCGAAGGAAGGGTATCATTCGATTTTAAACACTTTTTTGATTCCCGAATAATTTCGAATCCGAACTGCCATTAAACTTGCATTCAGGGTTCCCAAGCTACAAGCCATATATTTTCCACGTACGAAAAAGCGTACATTTCTCTACGGTGTTAAGAGGAGATCATGTGGGATTCATAAAATTTAGCAGTGGACTTGAGCCGTACTGTAAACTTTACAAGCCACATTATCAAATGCGGAGAAGCGATGCTTTATGAACGGGCATTTCACGGTATTCAAAAACCTCATGATTAGAAACTTTTTTAAAACCGAAGTATATCCTTTCTTCAAGCGCAAAATTGGAAGAAGACGTAATTGTCTACGAAGTTTGTAGAGAATGAATATTTTTATGCATGTTTTCCACAAAATCTAATCAAGGGCATCAAAACCAATGAGGAAAATTCAGGCTACACAAGTAGTCATTTTTACAGTGTTTAGTTTTTGCATGCGGCCGGAAAGAGGCTCGTTCGAAAACGGACATTTCGAGGTAACTGAATTATTATAGAATTATGCTGCATAATGATTAATTTTACAATGCTACCTAAATAATATTTTCGAAACTTAAACGCATTTCAGAATTTCGGCTAACATTTCATGAGTTATCACAAATACTGTAATTTAGCCACTCACTGGATTAGAAAGGGAAAGAAAGCCCAAGCAGAGATTAAAGCACCCGCAGGGAAGCCCATGAAGGTGGCGAGTACACACCCCTCCACGACACAACCACTTGCTGGATTAGTAAGATAAGGAGAATGCAGCCACAAATGGGAAGCCCCGAAGGGAACCGCGTGGTAATTCGCAGTGCATGGCCACTGTGGTGGATCCGATGGAGTTCTAGCCCGTCTGAACACTTCCGTTAGCAAGCCTACTTAGCCACTCGCTGGATCAGTATAATAAAGAGGGGCGCAAGCGGGACTCGAAGCACGCGAAGGGGAGCGCGTATGAACTGATAACTGAAGTAATCGAGGCTGGCGTATAAGCACTCGCTGTATTAAAGTGGCAAGGAAGGTGCAAATACGCAATTTACGCAAAGCCAAAGTGCTCGCGTCTACCAAGCATTTTTTGGAAGCTAACCGTATGGTATAAATCAAGTGGAGCTGCAGAACTAAACCGCGCCGAGAAATGGCCGCTCCAGCACAAAAGGAAATCGACACTACCAATCATCCGCAAATTTTATGCATTTGCTCTAGCCTTGATAACAACCGCCCCGTCCAATTTTTTCCGTTGATAAAGCCAACAGGATGAGGGCTGGGATGCTAATATGTACACACTCCTCCCCAGCATTTTGGTGTGACCCTCTAAAGAAAAGGATGATACGGTTAAACTTGCGTAAGTAGCCAGCACGTCACATCTACGTCATACGCTTGTTTTAATGCAGTAGGCCACTCCGAACTCAACCCCACACAGTAAAACTAGCCAATGGGAAACACACTTCGGGAGTGGGTATGACCGGGTGACGAGAAATGGCCATTTCAGTCTCCCTTGTCTTTGTCGGTAATACCATTAAGCCTATATCATGCGCCGCTGTGTGGCTGCTGGTGGGACTCGAGAGAGAGAGAGAGAGAGCGCCTTTAGGCACAACGGGACGAGTGAGTTCCGTAGAAACGATCGGTGAGTGCCATTCTACCATAATATCATATGGAAAACGTCTGCACGCCCCTTTTCGACCAATAAGCGTCCAAGCCCCCACCCGTAAAACTCCTCTTATTGTCGTCTTCGTATCAGAGGTGGTCTTTCGTCAAAGTGCTGGGGGAGGGTGGACCGGACAGATTGTTGTTTATAAATCTACACTTGTTATCGCTTCCCTCTAAATCATAAATGACGACTGGTATAAACGTAGCACCCACTTCTTCGTCCACCGTTTACCTCGAGCAACCCTATTGCAAAGGCTATTCCTCCAGCAGACATCTTCTATCGGCTTTATGGCCTGCCTCAGATGGCCATTTGGCTCCAGAATGTCTGCGTTAAAACATTGTTCTGTCGAGGAGTGTATGGTTTGCAGCCTTTCTCATCGACCCTGGCACCTCCCAGGAAGTTATACGTCCGACAAGTTGTCAACATGCGAAGATGGCCTTCATTTCAGGCAGACAGACGATGTGGTTATAAGCATGTCCTCCTACCACGACAAAATTCAGTAGAATCGACGTAAAAACAAACTGTTACAGCAATCATGCTATAACAAGTTACATTTTAGCCAGTCTCGGAAGTGTGTCAACAAAGCTGGGGAGGGTACAGGTAGCAGCTGTTTCGCGACCTTGTCATTTGTCTTCTATATGTTGTAGAGCCTTTCAATAACTTCCTAAAATATCTTAGAGTTTTCTTTGTGCATGCAGACACTTGCAAAGTGTGTGACACGGCTATGATAATATTAGTTGTGTGAGAGTGGAGGCGCTCGCTGGCTGTTACCATTACTACTACTGCTGCTGCCAGTATTGTTACTACTGATGACAAAATTGGCAGTAATAGTATGTGGTGGTTGTAGTAGTAGTAGTAGTAGCAGCAGCAGCAGCAGCAGTAGTAGTAGTAGTAGTAGTAGTAGTAGTAGTAAAAGGCGCGACTGTGCAATATTGTCTAGAATTCCTTAAATGAAGCCGAAACACAAAGAGTGGGAGATCCCCCAGGAAATCAGTCGTTAAGAAGGTTCCCATAAAAGTATAGTGAAGACCTATCCTCGGAATAAAAAAATACAAGTCTGCAAGGATTTGAACTTTCTTTATACTGAGACGTCTAATACTTAAGTCGGAGTCTGGGAAAGGCAAATTGATTTGCTCCGTTTTTGTTTTTGCAAACTGAAGCGGGAGACTTTGGACATTAACCTCGAGAACCGTCATCCGTTTCACAGTGGCAAAATCGCCTCTCAATACTTGGGAACGCCTTGCGAATTTCATCAGATTTTAAAAACATGGAGTTAATTGAGAATATTTGACGGAAATGGCTCCAGTGTCAGTAAGATTACCTAGGCAGCTGTTTTACAATCGACGACGGCAGATGATCTCTTCTTCTTCTTCTCTCGTCACAAAACGCTTTCGCCTATCCAATATGAGATTGAAAAACGACGCCATAATCACCTCTCTCTCTCTCTCTTTCTCTCCAAGGGAGTTAGCCTTGTCAAAAAATACTAGAACCCGCGCGAAAAAAATACTGTTCTGAGAATGACAAATGTTTTCCTCAGCGGCCTCTTGCACTCATTACTGGCAGTTCGGCCGCCGATTCCCACCGTGCGCTCCGCAGCAGGATAGGTGCAGGGACAGCGACTTGCGCGAGAGTTAGTCTATAGTGATTGTAGACTTGTAACGCACCTACCGCACTTTCTCCTCCCTCCCACCCATCTGGGCCCCACGATGATAAGAAGCCAGGAAGGCCGGAGGCGGGATCGGGCGCGGTGAATAACGGAGTCGACCCGCCCGTCTACGCGTGCCGCACACACGCCTGTCCGGCGTTTGATAGATCAGTTTTTCACAGAAGCAAGGGAGGATGACTCAGATCCCAACTGAATGGGAACTCTATAGAAGCCACGTGGAGAAGGAAGCATTGCAGCCTGATCCTTCGTCTTGAGAGGAAGACCGAGTTATTCTCTCAGTTGCCAGCCTTCCAGGCCATCGTTTTAAGCGCATCATGGTAGATTTAAGCACTTCATATTATTTATAGTGAATAATGGGGACCCCACTGATGAACTGAACTCCTCGCAGCTGCGTCCTGCAGTGGCACAAGATCGGTGCAACACTCAGTACTGGTTATTTTTGCCAGCAGCAATATTCGGAAGTGACACAGAAAAATACCGCGCTTGCAGGCCGATAGGTCGTACGTTATAATTTCATACTCTGATAGTCTGAGTCATGTAGATGATCCCAGCAGGGACGTGAGTATGTTAGTCGTTTTGCTCCAGAGGTGCTAGTTTGAGTAAGAGCTCTGAGTACTTTCGTCTTCCTCAATTTTTAGATCATTCAATGAACCACAGAATCATGATAGAAAGCTACGAGTCATGGGACTATCCCCTTTCGTGTGCCGTTGCAGGAGTCAAAACGACGGTTATATGTATTCGCTTCTGGACGATTCCCCACATTTACAGACGTGTCAGAGGAACCACCAGGTAGGTTTCCTTCGGGGGAGGGTGTTTTCGCTCACTGACTACTTTCGTTTCAAGCAAATTGCGCATCCTTGCCTTAGGCGTACCGTCCTTCTCTTTTCTACCATCTCTTACATATAACACCACATGTTTTGTGGCCACTGATCTTCCTACCTAAGGTTGCCTCGATCTAAAAACGTCCCAGGACTGCTGTGGTTACATTCCAACCTCGTGAATATCAGGAATCCGTTCAGATTCTTACAAGTATTAAGCGTTTACTTTTGTCTAATTCCTGCCCTGATTTGTTTGGAATTTCTCGTTAATATGTCTTTTTTCTATTTGCCTCTCATGTGTCACCATTTTCTCGTTCGATTCGTCTTGTCTGGTTTTCGGGTTCTCCCACCCAGGCCCTTCTTGCTATACTTTGCTTCTCTGCGGCTGCTCCGCTACTTAGACTGTTGCAGAATATCGCGGTGTTTAAAGTAGGCGACGTGTCTGATTGAATTTGAACTGAAATTCTCAAATATGTTAACGGGTAGAATACTGATTATCGTGAAACCTAATCCCATAAAATTTCACTCACGCCAGAAGGACAGCTTTTGAATGGGCTTTTTCTGGCTGCACGCAAAAACCATGCTTGCTATTCGAATGCATCTTTAATGCACGCAAACCACACATATAGTAAAATATATTTTAACAATATCATTTCTTGTAACAACTGTATAACCAGTTAAGTCTTCCGTATAATTCATGCTTGAAGACGGGGTATCCTTTTGCCTTACAAGCACGTCACAAGTCTAGAGTAGTTGTGAACCCTGTCTGCGTTGAGGATTTCCAAACTACAAGCTGTGAAACTCCATGTAAGGAAAATCATAAACTCCTCCATGTTGTCAAAAGATAAATTTTGCAATGGGTGTGGACAGTGTTGTATGCTCTGTGAGCAGCACTAATAAACGGACAGATGTGGCACCCTCAGAAAAAAACATTTCACGGTTTTAGGAAGTCTCATAATTACGAACTTTTTGGAATAAAAGGATACCTGTTCTTTAACTGGAGCATTTAAAGTAGACGTAATTTGTTAACAGTCGAGAATGAGGAAGAATATTTTTGTGCGCGTTTGCTAAAAAATACACTTAAATTTATAAACGCATTGTAAATCCTTGAAAAAATTGTATTAATCATTCAGTCTTATTGCCGACTGTGGTTTCGGCATGCGGCCGGAAAGAAGATCGTTCAGATGCCGGCATCCTTACGGAACTGGAATATCTTGGCATTATTCTGCATGGTATTTAATGTTACACCCCTACCTTAGTAATCCTTTCCAGGCGAGAACACATCTCAGAATTATGACAGGTGGGCGCTCACCGATCACGTTACGGAACGTGCTCGTTCCGTTGTGCCTTGGGGCTCATACTTGAATCCTCGCAGGCAGTCGCACAGCGACTAGTGATATATGCAGATAAGGTGATATCGACAAAGGCAAGGGAGACCGGAATGGCCATTTCTGGCTTATTAGCCGTCATCAGCCAGTCATACCCAACCCCAAGTGTGGATCAATTGAGATTCGAACCGGGGATCTTTGGTCATGGAGTTTGACGCTCTACCATTGAGCCACGGGCCCGTTGTCCTGTCGGTTGTGATCGGGTTCGAATCTCAAGTGATCCACACTTGGGGTTGGGTATGACTGGCTGATGACCGGCTGATAAGCAAGAAATGGCCATTCCGGTCTCCCTTGTCGTTGTCGGTATTACCTCATCCACATATCAGAATTTTGGCTAAGAGCTCATGGGATGTGCAACGGACTGGAGCTTGGGCTTCTCGACCATGCTGATTCCCGTGAAGCACACACTCTGACTGAAACTTCAAAAATCCTTAATCGCCCGAGAATGCCTCATTTTATGCGTTTTAAGCGACGCCTCAGATCCTATTTTACAGCCTTCGAATCCGTTCTCAGTGTTTTTCGCTCTACCGTTTTTTCTTCTCAAGTCTCTGTTGACCCCTTCGTAAAGCATCCGACTGTATTTTCATTCTGTTTTTTTTGATATCAACGTTCCGTGCCACTGAAATTAGCTAATTCGTCTATATTTCATCATGGGGCATATTTCACTTTCAGATGATGGCAGACACGTCCGTTTTCTGCATTATGCGAGTCTCCATTTTAATTTCATTCGCTTTCTCCTCTCTTAGTGCTGAAGTAGTAGAAAAGCAAAAGCATACGGTTAACTTCTTGCGAAACGCTCAGTTCGCTTGAAGAATAATCAACCTTTTGCTGGAGTACTTTTCCTTGAGACTTAGAATGGGATGTATGCAGCCTATACCTATACTGATATGCTGGAAATTGACCCAACATCCTTTTTAGTCTCAAATGATGTCGAAAGCCCGCAGCCCCCGTATTCCGTCCGCGATATCTCATTTTCGGAACTCCCGATAGGGTGAATTTCTCCACGCCTGAATGAAACTCAGAAGCCTTATCCTGCCCCTGCCAGGTAGCGTCTACTCCGCCCAATCAGCATCTAGTCCTCCCCTTTCCAGCTCTCTCCAGTCGACCAAGCGAACCAATCAAATTAGGAAAAGGATGTGGCACGTGAACGAGACAAGAAAGCGGATGCTGATTGCACGTCCGAGTTTGAGGATGTTAGGGGGATGGGGGGCAGGGATGATATCGGGACCTAGCGAGAGGTTGAATGGGGGGGAGGATGCTTGAGTTTTAGCCATAGAACGCGCAAAAACACGAAATTGAACCCCTAGCAAAATCGAGAGTGGGCCAACCCATTGTCCCCTCCCCATAGAGTTTGGCTTCAGCGACCCGGCGTGATATAAGTTGGGTCAAAATCCGCTCATCCGGCCACCGGACGCAGTCCTTCCTCTCTGATTTTCGACGCTACCGGCGTGACTCCTACAGAGAACACCTACATTCAATGATCACAACCGGTCAGGAAACCGCTGTCGGAGACGGGAATAACGGTGAGCCCTTGGACAATGTTGTTCTCTTTACCGTCACATCTCTCCCATCCACCGGAAAAGACCTCCAGTTGGAGCTAATAGTGCGTGATTTCAGGCAGAACTAGGAACAAAGTCCTAAAATTGCTCAATTTTGATACTGCTTCATACTCTAGATGACGCTGCAGTCTACACGTTCGTTGAGGTTTACAGTAGTGTATTGGGGGGTTTCTACAGCAAATAAATTTCAGGTCAGACTCTGAGTTTCCCGAGAAAAGTGATTTCTTATCGCTGTTTGAGTTGCACCGTTTATTTTTAGCTTCTATGCCTAATAAACGGAGTTCATGATGTGTCATTTGGAGTCAGACCAGTTTTCAAGCTGTTCACGAATTACAGGCAAGGTTTGATCGCGAGTTTGGTCGCCTCTCTTTGAATGCAGAAAATTAAAACTTGGCACCTATCGGTGACTAAAGCGTATATTACAGTGCTGCGGCTAAGACTACCAGGAAAATTTGTTTCAATTTCATTTGAATGACCACTCCACGGTCAAAATGAGAAAGTTTGTCCTTTGAAGTAACGAGGTAGACCCACTTTTCCTTTGAAATTTCTGTCTGAAATGTGCGTCTAATCCCCCATCAGACGGCTGACCGGCTTAGACAGTGGAATGATATCTGGAGAGAGAGAGAGAGAGAGAGAGAGAGAGAGAGAGAGGTCGACTTTGACAGATACGTTCACGCGATATTTAGCTCACTTTCGTCATTTTAGACAATCTAACGTGCTTTTAAACTCTCATGGCTTGGAGGGCTGTCAACTGACGGAGTAACTCCGTCAGCCCCTTAAGACGGAGATTCAGGCTGCAAATCTTCCTTCTTCACATAGCCTTTATTGGACTCCCACTCGGTTGGGATTCGAACTGCCGCCCACTCGTGTTTATACGAACAGCTGTCCCATCGTGCACGGACCAGACGTATGTAACGAGCGTAAGCGAGTTGTTTAGTTTTATCAGCTGCTGTCCTCGAGTCCGCCTCCAACAGTTTGACCGCCGGTTTCGACTCTGTCCACCGTGTGCTCCACAGCAAGGCGGGGCAGGCACGATGACTTGTGCGTGAATTATTTTGTAGTGATGGTAGACTTGCACAGCATCTACCGCACTCCCTCCTCCCACTCCCCACCTGGACCCGGCGTCAAGAGAGAGTCAAGAAGACCGGAGGCGGGGGAGGGCGCAGGTGAATGGCGGGGCCGAGGCCGCACCCTAGTGCTCCACTCCACACAACACTTGACCAGGATTTTTCGCCAACAACGACAACACCCCAGCATGGAGTCCACTTCCAGCCGTCTTGACACTGCCTTACCAAAAAACCCTGGTAGTTGATGGAGAGAGAAAGCTTGAGTGCGGTAGATTCTGTGCACACGGTGAGCGTCGTCGCTTGTGGCGATCAAACTGTCCTATCAGCTTTAAATCCACTGGTCGACCTCTTGGGAGTTCTACAGCGCGTGACCGATCTCGTGAAATGTTAGCCAAAACTCCGAAATGCGCTGTTGATTAGAAAGGATTACTTAGGCGGGGGTGTAAGCTCGATTATTGGGAGGCATAATCTTATAATATTTGAGACTCACCATGATGTTTGCTTTGAATGCACTTTTTTGCGACCGTCTGCAAAAACCACACGCAATAAAAAATGACTGCTTATTTAATGCTCATTTTTCACATCGACTTTCGATGGTCCTAAAAATTCAAATATATTTTATAGGAAACAGGCACCAAATGCGCTTTCTTTCACTCATTTGGTAGCACATCCCGATGACTTCACATTCTACACTCGAAGAAAGGGTATATTTCGTCTCTGAAAACGTTTTCCAATTCTAGAATAATTTTGAGCCAGGTCAGCTGTTGCATCAGTGTTTGGCGATTTAAGTCAACAAGGTGTATACTTTCCGCGTAGGCAAAACCATATATTCCTCTATGTCTTTAAGAAGACACCATGTATAATTAATACAATTCTGCAGTGAATGCGGACTGCGTTGTATATTTCATGAGGAGCATTAATACACGCACAGGTGCGATACTGTATGAGTAGACATTGTACAACCTTAAAAATTTCATAATTAGGAACTTTTTCAAAACCAAAGCATATCCTTTCTTCTAGTGTATAATGTAAAGTCGGCGGGATGTATTATCAAATGATCTAAATAAAGCGCATTTTTCTGCATGTTTTCTACAAAATATGTTTGAATTTTTAGGACCATCGAAAGCCGCTGTGAAAAATAAACATTACTTAAGCAATCGTTTTTATCGAGTGTGGTTTTTACAGCCGGTCGCAAAGAAGTGCATTAAAAAGCTGACAACCTGGTGAGTCCGAAATATTATGGACTTATGATACACAGTAATCAAGATTATAGCCCCACCCAAGTGGTCCTTCCTAGTCAAAAAGGCATTTCAGAATTTCGGCCAACATTTAATGAAATCAGTCACTCACTGTGCATCATAAGCACATACAAGAATAGTCTATGAAGTTTTAGGACCATCCTGATCCAACGGTTAACGATAGGACGCGGAAATAGGCACATTCCCCATAATACAGGTGGCTCCTCACTTTATTCCCGTGGAGATTAATGCCAGGTTTGGGAAGTTGAGGTTAAATTTAGGGCTAGTATCAAGGCTAAGGCTTGAGATAGAGTAGGTGTTATGGTTAGGTTTGAGACACTGGAGAGGGTTTCCTTTCCGGAATTTAACGCAAAATCACCCGTAGTACGAGGAGGTCCCCATTCCTCCGTCTTGTTGGGTCGGTTGCTACGTGTAATTTGGGGGTATTTCCTTGCACAGGCAACCCTGAAATTCAGCAGAAAAAAGTTAATTTGATTGACTGAGGCCTCATTTGTCCCTATAAATCGGCCACAAACAATGCGGCTCCCTACGATACTCCACGATGACGAAGTGGATAAATGTATATTGCTAATTCTAAATGGCCTGATCAATTGTCTTTTTTGGTTGTTCAGAAACCAAGTCAACACACACGCTTTTTCAACATAAGAAATTTTCATTGCTATCTAATAAGATTTCCGAAAGCAATTGTTGCGTTTATCCAAACTAAAAAGATCCGTCTCTTTCATGCTCTTCTCGGGTGCATGGACCATGTTTCTTGCTTGATGAAGTATATTTGACTTTGTTGACTGAATATATCGGTTTTTTCAAATAAAAGTGGGAGTCTCTGTGCGAACAATTCATTAATTACTCTTTCCGGTCAAATGTCGACGCAGTGCGCAAAACTCCCTATGGGCTAATTTGTGCTTGTCCAAAATTCCGTGACGTCCACCGTCAGATACTTTTCGATGCAAGGTCCGAACTAGTGTCTTTCTGCTTGCCAGTAGTACCGGCAGTACAGTTAGTTACATTAATGATGATTGCAGTTATCGCAGCAGCCGTAATAGCAATATTAGTAACAGTAATAGTATTGGTTGTAGAAGTAGTAGTAGTAGTAGTTGTTGTGGTAGTAGTAGTAGTAGTAGTAGTAGTAGTAGTAGTAGTAGTAGTAGTAGTAGTAGTAGTAGTAGTAGTAGTAGTAGTAGTAGTAGTAGTAGTAGTAGTAGTAGTAGTAGTAGTAGTAGTATGCAGGAGGCTGTGGGCGACGCCGCTGAGTCAAATGACCGAGCAGCCTCTTGTACGAACAATCACTTGGTGAATAGATAATAAAGCTTCCCATTGAGAAGCATAAAAGAACACCACCACACAAACGTATGCGGGAATTTTTAATATTAATTTGTGGATAATGGATCACACCAGACGAGTGACTGAAAAAGCTACAAGCCTCCACTGAGAAGTCGTTGACATCTGCGGTTCTTTCTCATTGACACAGCTGTGAAAAACTTGGCGCCTCGGTAGGATTCGAACCCACGCAGTAAGGGGAAGGCTTTAGTACAGTCAGCGTTCTAACCACTTGAGCTACGAGACCCCGCCGTGAGCCTGGTAGTTATCTGGGGGATTCTGGGTGAATTACTTAGGAAATCCTGCTTGGTCAGTCAACTTACTGTATCAGATTTGGTGGATTCCATACATTGGAGTACGCTGGGTGGGTAACTTGACCCAAATGTGATTAAACTCGCACCGTCCGGCGGGGCCTCGTAGCTCAAGTGGTTAGAGCGTTGGTTGTATCAAAGCCTTCCTCTTACTGTGTGGGTTCGAATTCCACCGAGGCGCAGAGTTTTTCACGGCTGGGTCAATATGAATTATTCAAAATCTGCCAAAATACCTATGAATCTGCGGTTCTCTTCAGTTCATAACTCTCATTTGACAACCTTCGTTGCAGTCATTCTTCGTCGCTCTTCGCCCTCTCACGGAGTCCAGAACTGGACTGCCTATCCTCAGGCATTCACTCTCAACCACCCAGTCCCCGGTATTCCTTCATCGGGGTTATTGACGTCGTCTGCGATTCACTCTATCACTCCTAACAATTCCACACTAGTGGCCTTCAACCCACCCCCAGTATCCGCCCCGAGTACTAACCAGAAGACGACCACGCTTGGAGAATCGGTCTGTTTTTCAGGATCTGTGGCTGTGGCGAGCAACTGGGTCAACTGGTATGCAGCAGATCCGGAAACCCAGCGCGCCCCAATTTGGGCATCCCCCACCTCTCCTCAAGAGACCCTGCAGCGGCGCAGTTCCCAAACTCTCATTGGCTCTGCCCAGCCGACCTCACCCTTCACAGAATCTCCCCGCAACTTTGAAGCATGCAGCAGTAGCGCCGGCTGCGGCGGCAGCAGTTCGTTGGATCGTCTTCCAAAGGCCAGTTCCTGTTGGAACAGGTTCTTTAGCTCTCCCAAGGACGCTGTTGTTGATGGAGCCCTCTGTGGCCATGCTCGTGAGTGCTCCGTCTACTCCTTTTTTACTTTAAAACGGAAATAGTACTGTAGTTGATGGGACTTTGTAGGCCACAGAATTAACTTTCTGCAGACAGGGATGACCTAAGGGAGACAGTGAGTTGACAGCAGATTCACATGATTATCTTGTGCCTGCTAGAGGCACCAGCACTGGGCTCGTGGCCCAGTGGTTAGAGGCGTGTACTTCTAACTAACAGGTCGTGGGATCGAGTCCCACATGTTCCACACTTCGGGGGTGAGTACGACTGGCTGATAAGCCAGAAATGGCCGTTCCAGTCTCCCTTGTCTTTGTCGGTAATGCTATTCTGTCTATATCATGCGCCGCTGTGCGGCTGCTGATTGGGCTCGAGAAAGAGCCCGTAAGGCACAACGGAACGAGTAAGTTCTGTAAGAACGATCGGTGAGCGCCCTCCACCATAGCATGCATTTTCTACCCGCTCGCTGGTTCAGTGACCTTCAACACAAGCCCAGCCTCATCCAACTGGCCTGTCAATGGTATCGCATCTTTGTCACGGTAAATAGGACCT
>CACRXP010000029.1:90098-106437 GCA_902702965.1 Spirometra erinaceieuropaei | reverse complement strand
TAAGCAACAGTTAAATGGCAATCCGTGTGAGGGTGATATTAGCAATTCCTCGTTAAACTCTATTGTTGCATGGGCCGATTCATTTAAGTACTCAAATGTGTCATTTAACTCGGTAAAACGCGAAGACCAGAAATCCAGGCTTTGGGAGATTTTTCTCTGTGTCCAAGCAAGTGTAGATTTGAATTGCAGAAGGGACGGTGAGGGTATTTGTAGTTAGAAAACACTTGGATGTGGTAAATAGGTGGGAAGTGATCAAAGAATAGTTGTCAGAGCCATATTACTCCACTGTCATTATCCTTCGGTGTTATTTCTTGCACCTCCAGCAAACTGGATGACATGCTCTGTATCAAACCTACGCAAAATTATGTTGCGTGCTAAATACCGAGTAGATATACAAGACCGTTAGCAGCAACTAAGGGAGACTTTTGTCTTTGAGTTTTTTAAAAGGAATCTGGGGTTTCTTTCTACGTAGAATGGCATTACCGACTAAGAAGAGGGAGACTGAAATGCAATTTCTGGCATATTGGCCGTCGCCAGCCAGTCATACCCCACCCCGAATTGTGGAACACCTGGGGCTCGATCCCACGACCTGTTGGTTAGAAGTGCAACGCCTCTAACCACGGAGCCACGGGCTCATTGTCCTGTCGATTGTGATCGGTTACCGCCTTCTGTCATTATTTCTTTCTACACTAAAATTATGTGAACAACCTTGACCAGAACTCTAACCACTGAACCAGGGGCACGTTGTCCTGTCGATTGTGATCGGTTACCGCCTTCTGCCATTGTTTCTTTCTACATTAAGATAATTTGAATGATCTTGACCAGAACTCGTTGTAGGCCGATTGCCTGCATCCAGTGGCGCCATGGGAACACCCCCCCCCCTTTGATTCATCTCACAGTCAGAGGCTGCCGATGTTAAGGCAGCTACCGTAGGGTTCGGAAGTTTTTTGAACTCTGTTATTAGTAGGTCACGGTAACCCGATATTTACTCTTAATGGACACATTTGGCTTCTCTGGTTCATCGATATTTTGCCCCCTGGTTCAATCATAATTAAGGAATCCGAGACGATTAAGTTTAGCCCGGTTTCAGACACTCTCTGTCGAACGTTCCCACCCCCCTCCCCCACATCCCCGGCTCACTTTAACGTGACCACGAGCCAGAGCGGATGTTAAGTCAAAAGTATCACCTTTAACTTGAAGCTGACTTTCAGCAGTCCAATACCTGTTACTGGTCTGAATGAGAAAACGGGATGGAAGCTTAGACAGTGCCACGTGGTCCGAGTGCGTTTACTTTAATTTCAAAACAACTTCTTTATCCCTATCGCCCTGCTCGGTCCACCGTTTGCAGGAATCGAAGGAATCGGTGGTCAGTGGAGCTAATTGCGCTTTATTCTTTATTCAGGATCCGCTGTCCCTCCTTTGCCATATCCAACGTTGAGATAGAACCAAGTTTTCCCGGGTCTGCAAACTTACAACCTCGAGTTAAAACCCAGCGTCGTAGAAGTGAGACAAACTACAAACAAAGTATACTTAATCCTTGATGAAAGTACAGTAGGTGGGATAACTCATGAAATATCAACCGAAATTCCGAAATCCGTTTTCGTTCCGAAAAGATCAACTAAATAGTGTAGTAAAACTAACTGTCCCGCAGCATAATTCTACAACCATTTAGTTACCTCAGGTCGCCGGCTTTCGAACGAACTTCCTCCCGGCTACATACAGAAACTATACTCTGTAAAAAATGACTACTTAAGTGGCATGCATTCATCTCATTGATTTTCGATGCCCCTAAATGTCCAATTATATTTCAAAGAAAGCATGCATACGAATCTTCATTCTTTTACTCATTCGACATCGACTCGGTCCCCATGCGGCTTCGGCTGCACGGGTGACTTGAGTCCGAGACTATCCCGACACGTCAAGCGTCGTGGATAGGAAGGTTGCTGATTGACGCCCGCTCTCGGTTCACGCAGTTCGTCGCGTTGTGTGTGTGTGTGTGTTGTGTGGAGTGGCGGACTGGTGGGCTGGGGACGGGCTGAAACAGCACCTTTCACGGCCCTCTCACGCAAGTGAGAGACACGCCGTTCAACCCCCGTTGTGTGAAATCCTGGTGTTTGTGTGTGTATGGGGGGCCAGGTCGTGCTGTGGCGCGCGCAGACATGGTCAGTCGACCATGTCAGCCACCGCGCCCATTCCCCACTCCAGTCTTCTGACCGGCTCGGACAGCGGCTGGGGTGTGGGGATGGGAAGGGAGAGTGAGGTCGACGACTCAGCGCACTTTCTCCTCACTGTAAACAATCTGACGCGCTTGAAGCTATCACGGTGCGCTAAAAGCCGTGGCTTGGAAGGTTGCCAACTGACGGGGTACCTTGGACCTCCTCCTTCACTGGAGGCGGTCTGAGAGTCAGGCTGCAATGGCTCCTTTTTAATGTGGCCTTTATGGCATTCCCACCACAGTGTGGGATCCGAGCCAGGCGTTGGCGGCACGCCCAGGTGCGGCTTCGGCCGTGCCAGCCTCCAAAGCTCTGTTGTGTTGGTTGAAATCCTGGTTATTGCTGTGTGGACCAGGGGGTGTGGTGGAACGCCAAGGTGAGGATCCGTCCGAGCCATCCACCTGCGGCCTCCCTCGTCTCCGGTCTTCTTGACTCTGTCTTGACACCGAGTCCAGGCGGGGGAGGAGGAGAGAGTGTAGGTAGATGCTACGCAAGTCTACCGGCACTATAAACCCCTGCGTAAGTCACCGTCCCTGCTCCCATTGCTGCTGCAACTGTGGGGCACACGGTGGACATCACCGAAACCGATGGTCGAACTCATTCGACAGAATGTTACCTCTTCTTCCAATCTTACACTCGAAGGAGGGACATAATTCGGTTTTATAAAAGTTTCTAATTCTGGGACTTTTAAATATCGTGAAATGGCCGTTCATAAATCGTCATATCTCTGTATTTGCCAATGTGGCTTGTAAAGTTAACAATATAGATCAAATCCGCTGTTTAATTTTATGAACCCTATATGGTACCCTTCAATTACCATAGAGAAATATATGGTTTTCCGCACGCGGAAAATATACGGCTTGTAAATTGGAAACCCAGAATCCAAGTGTGACGGTAGAGCGGGTTTAAAATTATTCGAGAATTGGAAAAATGTTTGAAAACCGAATTATACCCTTTCTTCAAGTATAAAAATGAAAGAAGACGTAAATTTCTACCGAACGAGTAAAAGAATGAATATTGTTGTGCATGTTTTCCACGAAATGTAATTGGACTTTTAGAGTCATCAAGAATCAATAAGAAAAATGCATGCTACGTAAGTAGTCATTTTTTACAAAGTGTAGTTTTTGCATGTAGCCGTCAAGAAGTTCGTTCGAAAGCCGGCATCCTGAGGTCACTGAAATATTATGCACTATGCTGCAGGCTGACTAGTTTTACAACCCTACTTACTTAATCTTTTCGAAACGAGAACACATTTTGGAATTTCAGTTGACATTTCATGAGTTAGCCCACCTACTGTACGTCTATCCAACCTATTTCTAAGCATTTTTGACGAGCTTCTGACACTAATTTCTTTCATCTCAAAACGCCGACAGCCTGTGCATCTCTCATAAGGGGGCTGTTTTCTACAAAGTCCACTTAATAAGGTAACGTTATTTCCAC
This sequence comes from Spirometra erinaceieuropaei, assembly GCA_902702965.1. Lineage (NCBI taxonomy): Eukaryota > Metazoa > Platyhelminthes > Cestoda > Diphyllobothriidea > Diphyllobothriidae > Spirometra > Spirometra erinaceieuropaei. Next base: position 102,784 of record CACRXP010000029.1, on the reverse strand, counting down.
TCAACACTTCTCGCAGAATTTGAGATTTGTCCGATCTTTTGCTGTCTATGCACTGATTCGTATGTTTCTTTTCAGCAAGCACCACCACCACACTATGTCCCCATTTATACGCCACAAGTGACACATGCATGTACACTGAAGGACAGTTGTAAACTCATGATTTTCTCTAATTCCTCGAGTGAGACAGTTTAGCCATGGCAAGCGTGTGTCCCGAATAGTGGTGGGAGTGGGACGGTGGCTTGTGCACAAATTAGTTTATAATGATGGCGGACTTTCGCAGCATCCACCGCACTCTCTCCTTCCTTTTTTACGTGGGCAAGTGAGAGTCAGGACGTTTGGAGGTGGGCTTGGACGCAGTGAATGAGAAGCTAAATACCCCGTCTACGCGTGCCACACACGCGACTGTGTCCCGCATGATGTGCCGGGTTTTTGCAAAAGGAACCGATCGGATCTCGCGTACATGAGAATGTCGTAAAGGCCATAGGGGCCATTTTCTGTGGCAGTTCTGTAGTAACGCGATAACCACACTCAAAAACCTGACTAACTGGCAAATATAACAATCGCAACTTTGAGGCGCAAGGTTATCAACATAAATCGCCGACAGAGGAGGATTGGAGTGTGTATTTCCACGTTGCTTGAAGCAGTCAGCGGGCCATCTTACAAACCCAGGCCGGAACGACTTTATCTATAAATTGAGACAAACTGTATCCATCCTACTGCTTTTAACCTGCAAAAGTTGTGCTAGCATTATTCTTTTTGTCCTCCAATTAAACCCCGATAAACTGCATGGAAAAAAACCAGGAAGTAGTTTCTCTTCAGCTTATTTATATCCAGAGAAAGTAATGTGCTGACTTGCTGTAAATCCTTCGGGGCAAACACCCTCACGCGTGCCCGAGTCAGAATTTATCCTCTTCAACGGGATAACCGCGTAATAATCATGAATTGGCAATGGACGGTCAGTAATGCGCAAATCTTGCGTAATTCACCCTACTAAGAACACATTAATTAGCCAGAAGCCCAAGGCAGGTGTTTCGCCGACATTCTGTCGCCGCCAGAGGCTCGACTCACCAGTGGGTCCCCCGGCTTTCCCCATGCGCGTTCTGGTAGATACTGCAGTTTTGAACGTTCAGCTTTTTAGGCTCCTCAAAAGTCAATGCGATAACTTAATGTGAAGGCGATGCTGGTGGAGGCTGCACCCGCTCCCGCTGACCAACTTCATAACTGCTCGTGTGCATTTTTCCCTACGCAAGGCCTGCGTATGGGGAGATACGATTGCCGCCACCGCTCATGCGCTTTCCTTCATATGTAAGGGAAGCGTTTGAGTCAATACAACCAAAGTCGGTTTAGTGGTTTGACTGACCTCACAAATGTTTTATCGGGGTTTCCTGTCAGCCAGAGTCTTTATAGAGTCGGAATTCACTTGATATACTTTTCGGCCCGGATAGCAGATACCATGAAGACTACGAATTCACCAGATACCTGCTCTTTCACCTATACCCTTATTCTGCAACTTCATTATCAACAACAACAACAACAACTGTCAAAGTGATGATCGAGTGTACCGCGACCCAGATTTTCAGATGACTGTGGTTGGGATTTTGCACGTCCAATATTTCGCCCCACGTTCGATCATCAGTCAGTAGAAGAACAGCTCCTGTGTATCCTCCATTTGCCACCCAGGCAATGAGTGCGAACCCCGGATTTGTGAAACACTACTCAAGCCATGGCGATAACTACCGTGTTTGGAATAAGCGTGTTGAAGTGTTTTACGAAAGCCAAACCAACTGATTGCTTTCCGGAAAATTGCGGCTATCACAGGATGTCAAACAGGAATCCCAAAACGCCCGTTTAGTCCTTCAGATACACGTGGCACGTTTTCTGTGTAAGTTTGCCTATTCAGAAGGAGCGGGCAGTAACCAAACAGGTGTCGTCAGTCAAGGATTTGTGTGCACATCTAAGCAATGTATAAACTGGAGAGTATCGTTATAGAGTGCGAACAACGTCCAGAGGTAGCTGGGCTAACTCGTGAAATGTCAACTGAAATTCCGAAATGCGTTCACGTTTCGAAAAGATTAATTAAGTAGGGTTGTAAAACTAGTCAGCCTGCAACATAATTCTATAATGTTTCAGTTACCTCAGGATTCCTGCTTTCGGATGAACTTCCTTGCGGCTGCAGAGGAAAACCATACTCTTTAAAAAATGACTACTTTGGTAGCGTGAATTTTTCTTATTTATTTTCGGTACCCCTAAAAGTCCAATTATATTTCATGGAAAGCATGCATGAAAATATTCATACTTTTTCTCATTCGGTAGATAATTACGTCTTCTTCTAATTTTATACTCGAAGGAGGGACATAATTCGGTTTTAAAAAAGTGTCCAATTGTGAGATTTTTTAATACCGTGAATTGGCCGTTCATAAATCGTCAAGTCTCTGCATTTACCAATGTGACTTGTAAAGTTAACGATATGGATTAAATGCACTGCTTAATTTTATGAACCCTGTATGGTCCCCCTTTATTATCGTAGAGAGGTGTGTGCTTTTCCGTAGGCGGAAAACATACGGCTTGTAGTTTGGGAACCCTGAATCCAAGTGTAACCGAAGAGCGGGTTCAAAATTATCCGCTAATTAGAAAAGTTTTTGAAAACCGAATTATACCCCTCCTTCGAGTGTAATATAGGAAGGTGTAATTGTCTACCGAATGGGTAAACGAATGAATATTTTATGTATATTTTCCATGAAATATGATTGGACTTTTAGGGACATCGAAAATCAATGAGAAAAATTCATGTTACCTAAGTAGTCATTTTTACAGAGTGCAGTTTTTGCATGCAGCCGAAAGGAAGTTCATTGGAAAGCCGACACCCTGAGGTAACTAGATCATTATAGAATTATGTTGTACGATGATTACTTTTACAACCCTGCTTAATTAACCTTTTCGAAACGAAAACGCATTTAGGTATTTCGGTTGGCATTTCATGAGTTAGCCCACCTACTGTATGTGTCTCCTCACCACTTTGGCGCAAGATCACCTCTAATGCAGGAAGGATAGTATGAGGGGTTCTACGGGTTGAGACACTCACCGAGGACTCATTGGCCAGTCCATTTCCGGATCAGTCACATGGCTGTTTCCCGAAAATGGATGTGTGTCGTTTCCTTTATGAGATAGTGCGGTTTTCTAATGGTTACCTTCACTGCGCGAGGTTGGATCCAGGACTTATTAATATATTAAAACAGGCATATGACGTAAATATTTTTTCTGATTTTTTCTGATTATCCGTATCATCCGTTTCTCTGGAAGGCCCCTTTTGCCACCACTCCCAGAGGTGGTGGCACATCTATCCACTTCCTACCCGTTCCGAGACTATACAGTACGTAAACGCACGCTTCCAATAATGTTTAGAAAGTTACTATCTGCAAATAAGCCGCGTGGAAACTGCGTTTTTTGATGTACTGTCAACCAGTGTTGTTGACGATGTACTTCAGATTAGTACGCGATTCAGCCCATTCTAAACGTGACATGGGCTTAGCATGAGCTAAATGAGGGCCTTGATTTATAATTACCATCTTGTCAGTCGTCATTCGTACCGTCTCATAAACTGATTGGCGTTCGTCACTGTTGTTTATTAGTAGTAATTTCTGCCGTCGCAAAGGACTATGTCTACCATTGGCCCCACAGTATGGTGGGCACAGGGACGATGACTTGCGTGTGAAGGGTTTTGTGTGATAGCAGACCTGCGTATCATTTGACACACACTTAATCCTCCCCCACCCTCTTGTGGTCTGTGTCAAAACGGGGTCCAGTTGGGGGGTGGGGCGGGGGTGGGGTCGGACACAGTGGCTGACTAAGCCAAACAGCCCATCTACGCTCGACTCGGTCACAGAAACGCGAAGTGTCCGACCTGGATCCCCTCTGAGTAGAGGTGTCATCTTGCCTCCGTTTATACTCTACCTCCTTCCCTGAAATTTCGGGAACTCTGCTTTTCCAGCATTTAACCGCCGCCGTCATACGCTATCTTCTCTTCTCTTCCTGCCGCCTTTAGTCTAAATTGTAGAAAAATTCCTAACGATTAGGATCTGCCTTTCTGACTCAAATTTCTATGCTGCCAGTTGACAGGCTCTTTTTAACACGCAGCGGTTCCCGCACTGACCTGCGCCGGTTTGGATACAAATACTCTCGCCCTCTGCGCTTCTACACAATGGCGTCCTCAAGGTCAGTTCGCTGAATTTCAATTCCTGCAGAGCCCTGAAATAGAAAGATATTCACTTAGCCAAACAGCTGTGACCGCTGTGTGCATTATGGACTAATTACTTGCATACAAAGGTTATAATTAATATTTTCATTTAGATTGGCACGTAGCTAATCCCATCCACTCAGTTTTCCAGACCACTTGCAATACGGGTGGTTTCAGGACATCTCAATTCACCACCGCTGTATCGCCCGAAATGCTTACAAAAAATCCGTTTCTGACATACTGGTGGCACCCGTCGCCTAATATTTTCTGTTTTTTACACTGATGCACCTCCTATTGCTTTCCTTTAATGCCCCGGTTTGGTTCGAGGACGTAATATTTATATATCTGAAGTAATTTTCCTCGGTATGAATTCAAAACAGGCATACACGGCAGAATTTATTGGGACCAACAGATTTTGTGACAGCTTGATAATTGCTACCCGTAGCAGCATAACGCAGATAACGAATAAGAATCATACAGGGGCTCGATCCCGCGACCTGTTTTTAGAAGCCCAACGTCTCTCACCACTGAGCCACGGGCTCGTTGTTCTGCCAGTTGCGGTCGGGGATATGCAATGCTAGAGGGGGACGATCACCGATCGTTTTTACGGAACTTTCTCGTCCCGTTGTGCCTTGGGGCTCTCTCCCTCGAGCCCAACCAGCAGCCGCACAGCGGCGCATGATATAGATGAGCGCCCCTTTACCATTGTATATTCCCGCCCGCAACCGATAGGACAACGAACCCGTGGTTCAGCGGTTAGAGACGTTAGACTTCTAACCAACAAGTCGCAGGATCGAGTCCCAGGTGTTCCTCACTATGGGGCGGGGTATGGCTGGCTGGTGCTGCTAATAAGCCAGAAGTGGCCATTCCAGTCTCCTTTGTCATTGCCGGTAGTGCTATTCTGCCTATATCATGCGCCGCTGTGCGGCCGCTGGTTGGGCTCGAGAGAGTGAGAGAGAGCGGGATCCCCAAGGCACAACGGGACGAGTGAGTTCCGTAAAAACGATCGGTGAGCGTCTCTCTGCAAGGCACGAATTCCTAAGCAGTCAATCCAAAAACCACTAAATGACTACCGGGCTCGCCTAATTAATGAGAGTATTAGCGTAAAAACTTATTGGCCAGTATGCCTGTGAGAAGAAAATGGAAGACATGGTTTGCCCGAGGCAAAATCTTCACATTTGATCTGGTTATGAGCAGTGAGAGTAATAATGTGGATCTGATCAACCCCAACGAGGGGTATCTGTGTCGGTCCAACTAAGGCCTTCTTTTATTCAGCGGAAGATCTGCTGCTTTCAAAGTTCAAGCCATCTCGTCCTGGCGCGCGTTTTGCCCTCTTCAGGACCGTTTATTTAACAGCGCGTGGTTTTTCTTAAGTGTTTTTGACAACAGCTCTGTACAATCCCCAGCCCTGGAAGACATTTTAAGCGTAATCAACAACAAGAACCACACTCCGTCTGTCGTAGTTGTTGTTGCATGTAAGTTAGTTTTACGCCGCCCCTACTGAGGTGAGGAAGGTTTTCCTCCAAATAACTTAGGCGGATACCTTGTTTCTGAGAATAAGAACATGAGTCGACTGGTATATGTTCCTTTCTATGCCCTCTAAGGCCTTACCCCATATATGGCAAACGAGAAGAACGCTAACAGTAGGTTTAAAGACCCCAACTGGCCGTCGGTATACTGTGGATCGTGTGCTGATGTATGTACCTGCGAAACCTACTTAAGTACTGATGACTGTCAGTTGTAGCCAAGAACGGAACTCAACTGAGCACGCATTGAGGGATAACAGAAATGTCTGTCAGGGAATAGGCTCGGTTGTTCGATAGTCAGGCACTTTTTTGAGATAGAACACCATGGAAAATCTTGCAGGATACCGTATCTGCATACACTCATCATTTTACTCGAATGTGTCGTTTTTTGCCACCAACTGTCTTCTGCGTCTCCCTGCACTTCGTCAGCTTACTGTCCGACGTACCGCCCCCCCCCCCCATTAGCAACATTCCCGTATGACACGACCCACAGTATACCGACTGTTGCGGTCCCTCACTCTGCTGTGATCATGCCACGAAATATGAAATGTTCGAAAAAGACTTCTTAATCTGCAGATTGGGAGCCTTCACCCTTACCCCATTGACATTTGCAGGCCCGCCTATTACATGACATCTTCTGCCCCCGTCAGTGTTTTCTTTCGAGGGTTCTGGTAAATATATCAAGAGATTACTTCCTTTTATAACCCTATGCCCCCAATTCCTCCTTTCAAACCCCTTAAACAGGATCTTTGATTTTCTTATTCTCTCTGCTAAGGGTCAGGACAGATCCAACTGTGGCAGTTCCTGTTAGAACTTCTCTCAGACACCCGAAACATCCATCACATTGCCTGGGAGGGCACAGAAGGCGAATTCCGCCTGGTTGATCCGGATGAGGTTGCCCGTAAGTGGGGTGAACGCAAATCCAAACCAAACATGAACTACGACAAGCTGAGTCGTGCCCTGCGCTACTACTACGACAAAAATATCATGTCCAAGGTGCATGGCAAGCGTTACGCCTATAAGTTTGACTTTGCTGGCCTTACTCAGGCCATCCATCCTTCGGGAACGTCTCTGTGGGGTCCGGGACTCACCTTTGTCCCAGGACTAACAACATGGCCTACCGGATCGGCTGCGAAGGTGAGTGATAATCCCTTGCGAAACTGTGCCACATCAGACACCGTGCGTGCGGTTGCTATGGCAGCAGCAGCGGCGGCCTCCTCCTCTCGACCAATCAACGCGGGCTTCGGGTGTCCTTGCTACGCAGGTTGCTGCGCCGACCGACGGGGACTGGGCGTGAGCTGCACCACAAAGGCACTTAACCCCAATGACATGCGCAAGGTCTTTCCGAAGATACCCGACTCAACGGAATCGCACGTGAACCACAGCACCTCCCTTGCTGAGTTGAACTCAGGGGCCGCAAGCCTCTTTGCTCACGAGTCCAAAAGCGGCGTTAGCGCACCTTACCTGCCAGTTGGAGAGACCGGCCACTGGTTAGTGGAGAACTCTCCGACCGCCATTGCCCAGAGATTGGCCGCTTTCGCTGATAACAGTCGATACCTCTTCGCCAATGAGAAGTTTCGTCCTGAGAAAATCTGTTCAGTCACTTCGAAGAACTACGGGTAGAATAAATTCGATCTGTTCCATTAAAATCTTTTTGATATCCAGTTGATGCCTTTAGATTTTCCCGCCAGGTTTTTCTAGAAAAATGAAAAGAACAAATTTGGACGAGAAACAGAAGAGTGCTCTGTCATTTGAAAGATTCGTCTTCTTAAAGGCCAATAAACCACGGCGATGGGCCCTTACCGTAAAATGCTGCGCAGAGGCTCTAGAATGACGCTACTAGGATGGCGGCCGCCATGTGCCCTTGAGGAGTGTCAATCACAGCTGGCGCGGAGCAAGCCCGTGGGTCAACTGGCAAGGAGCAGGGGCAATGGCCATCTGAATCCGGACTCGACCCGCGCGCCCGCCAGACCTGGCGTTTGGATAGTGAGAAATGGGCCATAAACTGCCATTCTAACCTCGGCAATACTACAGACCCCCTTCTTTACCTCAGAGACTGGAATTTCGATCTGGTGATTTGGCTAGACTGCGACTTCTATAAGGTGGCTGCGCAAACGCTGGTCGGGAGATCTAGAGGGCTAGGACTTTCTAGAACAGCCTTGATCGGCAGAGTCTTACAGAATGCCAAGATGTCAAAACACTCCCACTCCCTGTTTGAATTGAAAGCCTCTAGGATATGATAGGCGGGAGTTATAGCATCTGACATCTCGAAATGGGAGAGTGGCAAGCGTATAGTATGTAAGCTTACTGGGAAAAGTGCATTTAACAACTATCCGAAGGCCAACTGTGGATATGCCTTCAATGGGCAACCTTAACCCTTAGTTCATAAGCATTTAAGGAAAACTTGAACTTAACCCTAATCTAAACTCAGATTTTAAACCCTAATCCTAATTCCTACGCTAACATTGTGACCCCAAATCCTAAACACAGCCCAGGTCTGGCAGCCCTAACCCTAAAAGTAACCCAACCCCTAACTTTAACCTTAACCCTAATCTTGAGCCTGATATTCGCAACTTTAGCGTCAATAAGGCTAGTGAAGGTGAAAATCTTCATATCACATAACCCCATTTGCGACCATTTGCCAGACAAACCGTTATGAATCACACCTAAGTTAAGAAAGTAGACTTTTGAATAGCCACTCAGGAGGGGTTACCTATCCTACCCTCGAGGAGGGGTTTACTGACAGGAACCGAACGGGTGCTGCCAGTAAAAGCGAACTTAAATTAGTCTAAGGAAAGAATGACGGTGTGGATGGGCTTGTCCGCCTTTAGCTATTGTACGCAATTCGAGCGAGCGGGAACTTCCAGGCTTTTAATCCCGGCGTGAAGGAAGTGCCTGCGCCTGAGCGTTGTTCGTCCTCGGTCAATCGACGAAGACGGAAAATATCGATTGACGTTAGGGCTCCGGGGGGTCGAAGGTCGACTCGCACATGTTTGACAGTTGATCAACACACAAGCAAAATTGACCAGGCACAAGGCTCTAAGATGCCTAACAAACGGGATGATTTAAAAAAGTTGTGTAAAATATAAAAGACGACTGAATACTAACTATAACCGTAGACAGCGGTTCATCAAGAAGGAAGTGCTGTATTGATTTAATGATCTACCAACCGGCGAAACTGTGGTTCTCTTCTCCTTGTCTTCATGACATGAAAATAACGTCGGGTTTCCAGTGCACGTAAACAAGACGGTCTCGCACTTAAGTGTTGAACCCACGACTGCACGAATGTCTAGGTGTGCGATACTGGGCTTCGTGGCTATTTTGACCTGTGTTTGGCCATCGGACTGCCCTCGGAAGTTCAACCCGCTTGATGGAGATACTTTGATTTGAGTCTCGCAGTGGTATATCCGCTTGGATGTTAGGGGAAATAATATGCGTGAACAAGGACGACATTAATTTTCAAAGCAAGCATAAGCAGCATAATTTATTGGACCCAGTAAATTTCGCGACGGCTTATCAACTGCAGCCTGTCGTTGCACAACAGAGATAATAATTGAGAAAGTTACAAAGCTTCGAACTTCCACAGAGAAAATCAAAATAGAACAGCAAAATCATAGTACACTGCACGCAGCCTAATCAATAAAATGGTAACTTAAAAATGCAACTTAGGAAAGGAAACGGAGGAGTCAGCACGCTGAGGGGTTACGCAAATCAAAGGGCTGAGATTTACCAGGGCAAGCTGAGGATGACCACGTGGTCTAGCTGTTTGCATAGGTCGGGTTTCTCCCGCTGTATGTAGGCTGCCTTCAAGTAGCGCAGTATCCGAGTTGGTCGTGTCCGAACAAATACTCGAAAAGATGTTTTGGGGTCGCTAAATTTATTGGTTCCAATAAATTCTGCTGTCTATACCTGTTTCAAATTCCTCCTGGGAGAATATTGCTTCAACTATTAATTTTCGTTTAATGAGTTTGATCAATATGTGAGGGACTAACACAAAAATGATATGGAAGTCAATTAGTTACGTCGAGACTTAAATGAACGCTGGCAAGTAGATATGACAATTGATGGGAAACATATGGTGGCTGTTTTACACATCACATGATCTGCTTTCCTATTAGAACATTTGTCAATGCCTCTTGCTCCATCTAATAGTCCAGTTGCCGAAAAGCATTGATGAAATTGGAAAAGACCCTACTTTACGCCCGTTAACCACCAAACAGTAACTTCCTTCAACTCAGATCATGGCACTGACTGCTGGTCTCCATTCAGAGGCAGTTAACGAGCCTGGCGACTTCACGCCAATGCATACTGTTTGGAAAGGCGATATGAAGCAAGCAAACTGTGTGGGGTAGCGGGCAGACGTGGCCGCTGTCGGGTAAGACAACACACACAAGCGCGTGCCCAGCTTCAGAAGTAAAAAGGTCCCCGGGAAACCGTGTGCTAGAAATCGCCGCTGAGCTTGGCGATGGTGGTGGTGAGGTTGTTAGCAGACGTTAGGGCTTGTGGTTGTCGGGGTTTTATCGTCTCAAGGCGAGAGTTATTCTACCAGCGAGATTGCTCCTGCGCGCCAGCTGTCCGCACCAGTGTCGCCCTCGTTAATTAGCCCTCACCTGTCCTCCCCCCGCCGTCCCACCTCCGTCGGCAGCCCCTTGCTCGAGCGCGGAGCAGAGGGGTGGGGGGCCGGGTGAGGTTTGCATCTGGCCAGCAATTTTGCTCTGTCAGGGCGCGGTCGCTACAATGCGCAATAAGCCACGCGCCTGTTAGACCCTCGAATAGTCACCTGCTCAGTCTAACGACTACGAGGCGACTGCGGGAGCTGCGAACACCGAGGTAACAATTTCGCGTCATCAATAGGTGGCGTATTCCCCCATAATCCGGCTATCCCACAAAAGTGATTGGTTTATTCTCCTCGGGCCACTAGCAAACACCCGCCTTCACACTTCTGGTCTGCGATTCGTTCATCAGCGGTCTGTCCAGTGACTGAAGGAAACCGCACCCAGTCTTTGAAATGTGCTGCTTATAGTATGACGTTCCAACAACTCAATCTGCTTCAAGCCGGTTTTGCTCAATAAAATCTTGACTGTCTTCCAAACTACCGGCCAGTCAAACTGCCTTGATCTACTCGACGTTGCTTGAATACTTCTGTCGAGGTGTGATGGGTCGACAGCTTGAGGCATCCCAGATCACAAGTGATGGAAGACGGAATTATGAGACAATCGTTGCTCATGCTAGAGAGTATAAATGCAGCCCATCAGTTAGGGGCAGCCAGTGTCCTCATCAGCCGTTAGGACTGTTGGCTCCAATGCGAAGTGTGTGTCTGCGCCTGGGCTTTGTCAGGCCGCAGCCAATCGATGAAAAGGAAAGTGTCAATTGACTTCACGGTGTCGGCGGGCCGAATGACGACTCACGCGCGCGCAAACAGTGATTGGCAGGCGTTAGGCGGATGGACGGTGGCATGCGTAGGCGTTCGCTTTGATGACTGCGAGAGCTTTCAGGTAAAAAATTTCAAGAAAATGTTAAACAGACCTATCCAACATGGGCTTTCTCAAAACTCGCGGTTTATCTGAAACGTCTTGGTGAGGAGGTAGAAACCAACCTGACAGCGAGCATTCTCAACTAGCGTAATGTTAAACCAAATAGGACTTTCGGGTCTTTTAACAATGAAATAAATTTTGAAGATAAAAACTGCCACCGGGACAGTATGCAAGTCAAAACGCGCGTGTAAAATCTAAAGAGGGGTGCAAAGCATGCGTTTTTTGTGATCCGCGCATTGTAGATTATCATTGACTTATGTGGAGTGCGCGCGTCTTGGAGGCGTTTCCGATGCTCAGGGGGCCAGCAGAGGCAGTGTTTCGAGGTACCAGACTAACTGACTTTTGGGAATCTTGTCATATTTCCTCCGGTTTACCGCTTGTTTTAACGTGACGGACACAACATTGCATGTCAACCCCCGCATCCATCGCGTGGTCCACAGTCAGGTCGTTGGAGATTTTGAATTTTAACTTTACACACCTACCGGTTTTTCTTGTTGCACTTCCTACGCAGGGTTCGTAAGATATAGTGAGAATAACACTAGACAGGACTGCCTTATGTAGCTCTCCAAACAGGACATGGGAATAGGAACCGCCTCCAATACGTGTGGTTTTGCACCAACTTAAAATGAAATTAGGGTTAGGCTTAAGGTTAGGTAAGCATTAGGTTTAAAGTTAACGGTAAGTCAGGATCGAGTTTAGGGTTAAGATGGGAGGCAGTGTTAACTGCAGAGTCAAGGTTTGAGGTAGGGTTAGGGTCAAGATTAGGTAACGGTTTAGTTTCATATTATTGTTGTTTTATATTAGTTTTATATTAGGATCATTGTTGGGGTTAGGACATGGGAATATTTTGTCCTTTCTAGAACTGTTCGCAAGTCCAAGTCTATTACTTGGGCGGGGCGTTCCTATTCCTATGCCCTGTTTGAGGAGCGGGTCAACGGGTTTTGATGAAGTCCGATGGTTCAGGTTGAGCAGAATTTCCCTTCCCGTAAATCTGGGAGAAAATGCGCGTTTTAAGCGGAACCAGACACCAGGGATTTTGGAAGTGTTGTAAGGAGGCAGAAGCCTAGATCGTGCTCGATGGGAGTTTGGCTTTTTCCAAAATATGAAATTGTAAGAAGGAATTCTTTTCCAAAACCCACCTACAATTGAGGCGAACTCTTCACGCAGTGGCTCTTAGGACAAATAACGTACTTCAGTTAGACGCCAAGCATCGAGGGAAAATACATGTTAGCGACGTAGATATATTAGTTCTTTCTCGCCTTCATGGTATCCTCACCGACGTGAACTTCAAATCTTCCTCATGAAAGCCTGGTACACGTCAGTGAATGCACTCATTAAATTCTAACTTCAATTCTGATTGGGAATGGTGTCGCCGAGCGGAGGAAAAGATAA